>JAMAHJ010000069.1:0-80199 GCA_023627475.1 Aspergillus sp. S3505 | reverse complement strand
ATATTCTCGTCGATGGCTGCAATAGACTAGATAGGAATTCAATCCATTATTATCTACTATTCCGAGCCCGTGACAAAAGAGGCAGAGCCTGTCGGCGATGGGCTACCTGTGTGCGAGAATTCATGCTCAGTGAATTCCCTACTCAAACAGTCCAAAGTAATCAAACATGCTATGCAGCTAGCGAGCATCCATGGTCCGTGAGAAGATAGTGATGATCAAAGCCATTTCTGTTACTGAGACACATTGGCGTCCATAAGTCACGACAGGACCCGATATCACCGGGAATTCTGCAGAGCAAGAAGTGGAACTAAACACACCCACAGGAAGGAAGACCAGGTCACATAGTAGCAGAAGTTGAGCACATGCTGGCACTTTGCAGGGATCTAATCTCAGATATTCGCGGATATGTTGCCAATATGAATCTTGGAGTCGGAGGTATATCTGAACCTATCTTTCCTGCTGCCATTGAGGGTATGAAGAGACAGTTGAAACGAGGTTGTTTTGATGCTCACAAATAATCCATAGATCAGACTTGCTTAGGGAACGACGACTATATTAAGAGGAAAGATAGATAGGCAGAGAATTGCTAGCTAGCATTGTCAAATAAAAGTCAAGAGCAAAAAAAGAAATCGTCGATATGTTCCGACACGGGGAATCGAACCCCGAGCTGCCGTGTGAGAGACGGCGATGTTAACCATTACACCATATCGGACTTATTGGTACTTTTGTAAGTTCAAAATCCTTATGTACGAAATACTAGTTAGTGTTTGCGACCAGCTCCGCAATTCTGATCCGGTTCGGATGATGATGAATCGTCAAGTGCATCGAAGTTCGGTCGGCATCTTTGATCTGATGCATCTCATCATTACGCTTTACGGAGTGTAGGTACTAATTTCCTGATTTGCATGGAGTACTCTGAATCCAGCCAGACCATCAGCGTGGGATCATACCCGAAGTAGAATGACTGTGGTGTAGTCTCCTGAGTAGTGAATTGGAATCCTCGGCCAGACGAAAAGGGACGGGATTGCTGGGAAGTATGTCTCCATCGCCATCCACGGACGCGTCGGTTATATTACACCATAATCCGTGATCCATTGTATTTATGGCATACAAGTAGTAAGAGCAAGAATATTCTCACACAACAAATCATCCTCTACTTGTATACTGCTATGCAAGTATACCATAGTTACAAAAGCTGAGATAGAGATATATAGATATTAAGATATTACCGTATGATACCGTCAGGAACCATACGTCAGCGTTTCACGACATATAAGGACTGTTACATACCGCGTCACAAACCGTAACAGACGCGCTCCCGTCCGCGGCCAAGCCAAGCGCCTCGTCCGAAAGAGGCAATTTCCTTTCAGGCCTTTACCACACCCACAACCACACTCGCTCTCTTTACACACACAGACTGAAAGTCAACACACGCCAGAAATGGTCCTCCACGGCGCCTCGATACCAGCATCCCTTTCTTCCGCTCCTTTTCCCCCTTCCCTTCTCTCCGTTCTTCCTTCCTCTTCACCACTTCTTCCCCTACCACTAATACTACTATCACCACCTTCACCTTACCATCACCACTATCGTCAACTTCGGATAGATAGACGGACTATGTCACCTTCGCCCCGTTCTACCTCACTTGATCATCAGCCTCGTCAGATTTTTGCCTCATCCTGACCAAGTTTTCTTACCACCGTCCAAATCTCCCAACTTTCATCCTTTCTCTCACTCACACACTCTCTCACTTTCTATATAATTATTCCTCTTACTCTACCTCCGCACCCCCTTTGGACCAATTAATCTCCCACGTCACGGTCGTCCCGACTAAAATTTCAACCGAGCATCGCAAAACTCTGACCTCAACCCACTCCCCAATCTTCTGCGACCGGTCGACCCGAAAGCAGAAACTAATAAGGGAGAAACAATTCTTGTAAAAAGAATTAATTCTCCCTTCCATTCTGCCTATTCCACAACTATATCTACGCTATTCTACACCCAAGTTATGGCGTCAGCACCAAACGGTCGCTCCAGCCGGACAGGCAGCACTAAGACGGTCATTGTTCTCAAGCTGTCACCTGAACTCTTGAGTCGATTTCCCAGTGATTCTTCGAAGAGCACACCTACCAAAGCCACCGACTCGAATATGAACACCACGAGTGCTTCCTCTCCGGTCAAGGAGAAAGAGGGCTCCCCTACCTCGTCCATGGCAGATGCGCCCGTTCCCCCTTTGGACAACGTTTCGGATGCGAACTCGACGCCTGCGGGCGCAGGGCCCACGGATACTCCTCGCCGGAAGGGATTGCCAGGTCCAAAGCCGGGTGCCAAGCGAGGTGTCAACCAGGTTGACTCGGCACCCAAGCCTAGAGGGAAGCCGGGCCCGAAAAAGAAGCAAAAACTGTATGATTCCCTTCAACCCACGCAGGTACAAGCACATGTATGCTAACGCTCAATTAGTGACGACGGGACTGTGGAGCAACCCAAAGTGAGCACTGGTCATCGACTCGGTCCCAAAGCCAATGCGGGTGCCATTAACGCCGGCCTTCGTGCTCTGGATCGCACCGGTGCCCCTTGTCGCCGATGGGAGCGTAAGCCCTTGCAATTGAAGAGCTTTACCGGGATCCTTTGGCAACTCCCTAGCTGGCGAGCGCCCAAGCCTCCCAAGGTCGAAGAGACTGGCGACTCCAAGGCAGCTGTTCTCGACACGGGTGAAACCGATAGCAAGGTCGACAACAGTGCCAGCAACGTCCCTAGCGAAAAGAGCAATTCGGGGGATGGCGGTCTCACCCCCGTTCCTCCACCAATGGTTGAAGCATCATCTCCAGCCATTCCTATGGCCACCTAGTCAGCAGGTTCTCCAGTTTGCTTTATTATGCTACTGCATATCTAATTTCTTCGTGTATATTATTCTTATCTTTCATTGCCTTTTGTTTTCTTTTGTTTTTACCCCTTTGAAAGCGGTCAGGTGTTTGTCTGTTTTGTGATTTGTTTGGCGTCGGTCCACCACTCGGTTGTTTTATCAGGTTCTTGTTCTTGATCAGTGGTGCTTTCTTTTTGGCTCAAGGTTCTTAGGTCTGTTTATGACAGGCTTGATTGGTTCTTGTATCATTAGGGCTATATCCGGAAGACCGGAATTATTGGGATTTTTTCTAGGTGCTTGTCATTTGGGCCAGAATGTACGGAACTGGATTAGAATGCTTTATCAAAAGTTGTTTTGGCATTGTTAATCTTGTATGGGTTTGGCGTGGTTGAAGTGTTTCTATCATGTCTATGTATTCTGTAGTGTAGTGTCGTTGGAATCCGGCCTGACTATCTAGTGAGAATGGGCTCTAGCAGTCATTCCAGCGTCTATCTATTTTTATCTATGTAAATGACCATTCTGCGTAGATTCACTCTTACTGTTAACGATGATACATGATCTGATTTCCCCGCATGACTTGATGATGAGCCGTTGTGACAGTCGTACAGTCGGCTATCCAGGGCTGTATGGATAAATAGATCTTTCCATTTGTCGTGTTTCCCCTCTTCTACTGTTCTCGCCCTTTCTCTTTATCTAATTTCGCAAGAATTGATACGGTAGTTGTTGTCTACGCAAGCGGTTGCAGTCGTAATATCGATCTGGAAGCTCTACAAGGACTGATCAAGAGGGGAAAAGCACTGAAAGTCAATTTGATCACGCGATCACGGAGAAACCTGTTAGTTCCGGCAGTTGTTGAGTTGAGCCAAACTGAGTGGTGTTGAACAAGATGAGTTCCATGCCATCATCACCACCAGGAGCAACATCACTATCGGCCGGTGGATCTCGAGCAGCTCCTCCGACGGTAACAACTGCGACTCCCTCACCACTCTCCAATCCCCCTCCCAGCTATTTTCTCTCCTCCAACCTCCGCCGTTCGTCCTACGCTTCTGTTCTGTCGGGCGCTGCGACTGCATCTGAAAATACTGTTACTGACGGTTTATCGTGGAATCCGCCTGACGACCATCGTCATCATCGTCTTTATCTTCCCCCGCCTTTCCGTCATCAGCTCCAGGACCCCAACCACAACCTCCTCCAGAATCCTTTTTCTTCTGACGCCCAGAGTCCTTTCTCCCCTTTGCTGCTGAATGCCGATATGCAGATGAATTCAGCTGCTTGGAGGTCGGGAATGACGGCGACATACAATAACAATAATAATACTACGACCACTACAACCGAACATCCCCTACCTCCCTACTCTCGAAAATTCGCCAGTCATCCCCAATACAACAGCTATAATAATACCTTCCTTCACGGTCCCGGCAGCTTGTACGATCCTTTCAATCCTTCCCCGTTCTTCACACCTTCCTACCTCCGAAACTCAAGCTACGCCGCCCGACTGCAGTCCGACCATCGAGCTCGAATCGCATCCGGCGAAAACGATGATATCCCCCTCCCGCCGAACCCTTTTTCAACACTATCTTCTTCCTCTTCCTCCGCCTCGAGCCATGCGAATTTACCCCGGATAGCTCCGTCTCATCGCGGCATGACCCATGAGGTCATCGAGCGAGAACCACCCAGCGTCGACGACCATGTCCCCCCGCTGCCGACTCGATGGAGTGAGACGGATAAGTACCCGACACTTGAGATGATGCATGGGGGTCTGGAGCTTCGGTACACAGGACCACTCAATAAGCATGAGCATGAAGCAGCTGCGGCACGTACCGATTATCCGATGCCGCCGCAGTGTGGGATCTATTATTTTGAGGTTACGATTTTGTCGAAACCGAAGGATGGGTACGTCTTTCTTGACAATCTTCATTGCACGTCACAGGCTAATTGTTTAGAATGATTGGTATTGGGTTCTCTGGTGGTAAAGCGTCGAACGAGAGACTCCCCGGGTGGGAGACAGACTCGTGGGCATATCATGGAGATGATGGCAAGTCATTCTTTGGAGAGAATCAGGGACAGGGGCGACCATATGGTCCAACATTTGGTGTGAATGATACTGTCGGCTGTGGCGTGAACTTTGCCACAGGATGTGCGTTTTTCACTAAGAATGGTGTCTTTCTTGGTATGTATCGTCAACCACAGGACGTGGCAAGGTACTGACATTGGTAGGAAATGCGTTCCGGGAACTGAAGAATATGAAGTTGTACCCGTCAGTAGGCATGAAGAAACATCCTACTGTTCATCTGATCTCCAACTTTGGGCAGCAGTCATTCATGTTTGATATTGACGGCATGGTTAAGGTATATCTTCTTCGCGAAAAATGCTCTCTATATAAAGCTAACCCCAGGCAGAGAGAAAAAGCGGGAGTATATTCGGATATCAGTCGCACCAGTACTTCGAATCTCCGTCCCCCATTGGGCGAGGACGCACTTCTTCATGAGCTGGTGGCGCAGTTCCTGGCGCACGATGGCTACATCGAAACAGCTCGAGCCTTTGCTGAAGAAGTGGCATCGGAGACGGCGGCATTGAACGGCCATGGAGATCCGTTGAAGAAATATGAGGTGGAAGAGGATCTCGAAGCGATCAACCGGCAGAGTGAGTTCTTTCTCTATCGATTCTCTTAATCAGCGCAATATATTGATTATGCGCAGAAATTCGAGCAGCCATTCTGGATGGTGATATCGATAAAGCTCTGAAATATACCAATGCCTACTATCCCAAAGTCCTGGAAGACTATCCTCACATTCAATTTAAATTACGATGTCGCAAATTCTTGGAAATGATGCGTCAATCGAACGATTTGTCGATGGCGGCCGCAGCCAAGCGCAGCAAGTCAGCTTCCAACGGAGTTTCCGACGGCAATGCCGGATATGGTCAGGCGATGGAAGTGGACGACCAGACGCAAGACGGAGACGGATGGGAGGCCGATGGCATGGATACGGACGATCCAGAAGCAGCAGCCAAGTTCCAAACGCTCCTGACGGAGGCTGTGCAGTACGGACAGCAGCTGCGCATGGACTATCTAACGGATGAACGAGGGGGAAACAAAAAAATGTTGGACGACATATTTTCCCTAGTCGCATATCCGGATCCGCGACGATCAATTCACGGACACTATCTGGACCCGGCTGGACGAGTGGCGGTTGCTGAAGAGCTGAACTCGGTCATTTTAGGTAAGCTTGCTCCACTTCGCTTTGCTTTTTTTTTTTTTTTGTGTTTCGCGTCCCTTGCGTTCTTTCGTGCATTAAAAGCGATCAACATCTGGGCTTTAGCTGACCAGTGTGTTGAACCATCATAGTCTCTTTAGGGAAAGCATCGTCGGCGGCACTGGAGCGAGTTTATCAGCAAACAGAGGCACTGATGAACGAGGTTAGTGACGAGGGGGGTGCGGGAGCGTTTATCAACGTTCGAAATGATATTTTGCTATGATGGGTATCGGGATATTATTGAATCAGACTGTAATTACTATGAATGCCTACTCCATGCATCATAATCTTTCCTTTCCCACAGCCTCCTAGCCCATGTACAAGCAGCACATGGAATCCGGATGAACCCGCTCAGCATATGTGTCTCAGAGCACATACATGTGTTCCTTCTCCTTACGGCGCGCATGGCTAATCGGTTCAATCCGGGGCTTCGATGAGAAATTGTCCGTAGTGTTCCTACCCTAGCCGAGATGCAGGGCGTGACTGGGGCAAGCGGATCGGAGATGCAGACAGCAGACTTGGGCAGCGGCCAGCTCACCGGGTTATCTGTCAGTGTCGGGTGAAGATGCCGGTTTCTCGAATGCTGACATATTGGGGGCGATTATAAGTAACAACTCAGTTTTTTCTAATATTTCGCTGTTATTTTGTTGTTATTGTGCCGGAGTCCGATGTTTACTCCGGGGGGGTGTTTGTATATAGATGTTTGTAACGGGAGCGTATTGCGATGTAATTTATGTAGATTGCATGCCGAAAAGCGTAATCTCAATACAATAATACAGTCAGTCACCGTCTTTTGATTTCGCTTGGTTGACTTTCACATCTTCAGCTCTTCCCTCTCCTATTCCTCTTCGTCCCTCAATTACATTAAGATATTCAATCGTTTCAGCTCTCCACTACCCACCGGAGCTGTCCGATGATCATTTGTCTCAACCGGGATCTTGATGCCAGGCCAACTCACGCCTTCTCGCTGGCCAATTCTGACTTGACTGCCCTCCCTTGACCGTGGGAAAACCCCCGAACGAATGACGCTGCTGCTTCGCGCTTTCTGATCTATAGAAAAGACTCGGGCCATGGAATACAAGTACGAACATCATCACGCGATTAATAATGACGGCATTATACGTTGTTGCTGTGGCCAGCCCGAGTGCGCACTCCTGCGCGAAAACCAGTTGGCGCTGGAGGCTGTTGAGAAGGACCTCGAGACGGCTGCGCGATTGGGACAGGTAAGACACCTTTTTTAATTATAGTAGGCCATTTGTATGGGGACTATTGGTATTGTCATTTTGTATTACTTGAGGGGATGATATCAGATCAGATCCCTTGTCTTTGCTGCCCCTCTTATATACTCCATTTTGCACCCTATATACAAATAGCTTACATGCCGGGATGGTCTTCCCATTTTTGATCCTACCCCTCCATTCCTTACATCACTCTGGCAATGTATGGTCCTTCTCTATAGGAACTGATTTGTTATTATTGTTTTTGTCTCTCTCCCTAACATCCATATACATGAGATGTCATGGAGGTCAAGGGGCTACAGTCCTCCGTCCTCTCCCAATGCTTTCCAGTCCGTCTCCACCACGTCATGGCAATTGATTCTGTCTGTTCATCGTCACTAACCTTCTCCCTGCAGGCCCTCCTCCATCGCCATGAGTCCTACATCGCCGAGGCAGAAGAGGACCGACGCCGATTACTCGACAGCATCGACGCCCTCGAGCGCGAGCGTCGACAAGTCCAGTCTGAAAATTCACGCATCATCCAGGAGAACAGGAGTCTGGTTGAGCAGCTCGATGCGCTGAACAATACCGTCGCCGACTCCGACGCGCATGTTAATTCGTTGACTATTGCGTTGGAGAACACCGAGGCTGAGCTGCGCACTGTTAGCGCTAGCGCGGCGCGGGCGGCGGAGCTCGAGGATCAGCTCAATCGCATGGAAGCTGAGCAGTCGCGGTTGCAGGAGAGTTTGATGTCTGCGCGGGAGGATGAGAAGTCTGCTTCGCAGCGGTGGAAGAAGGCCGATTCGATGGTGCGTGAGCTGCATGAGCAGGTTGAGCGGCTGGAGAAGGAGGCGCGCGAGGAGCGAGAGAGCCACGCGGATCTTGTCCAACGCATGGAACGGCAGAGGACTGTTGAGCGGGAGCTGGATGGTGCGGCTGGACGGTTGCAAGGTGCTGCTACAGCGCATCACCAGGTTGGTCATCAACCTCATCAAACCAGTGTCGTCTCGCGCTTCGTTAGGGATATCTTGCAGGACAATGCGAATTTGCAGATTGGAATTATGGAGTTGCGGGATATGCTCGAGAGCTCTAACCAGGAGGTGCAGAACCTGCGCGATCAGGTTCTATCGCATCACCCGCTAAACCATAACGATGGAGATGGAGAGGGCCGCAGACCGTCGTCCGAAGCCCAGCCAGCAGTAGGCAAGAGGCTGAGCCAGGAGTTGGACGGGACACCGACACGTGTATCGCCAGAGTACCACATCCATCACCACTACCACCCGCCGTCGACAACACCAAAGAAGGAGAAGCCAAAGCTGGGCCGTCGATTTACCAAGAAACGACGCTCGCTGGGGAATCCGGCCCTCATGCATTCAGCCCGTCAGCCGTCTGTTTCTTCTACCTCGACAATCCTTTCTCAAACTTCTGTTTCTATTCCTCCATCATCGCATCGGTGGTCCATGCATTCGTCCGCTACAGAGTCGCTGGCAAGCTCCCCCTATTCAGGATGCCACAACCGTCCAACATCCATCTTTGACCAGATGGAGAGAGGATTCGAGTCATCCCAGCCAACAAGTCCAGAGTTATCTCCTATGTTCAAGGGGATAGCTCGACAGGGTAAGACTCTTGAACCTCCGTTCAGAGGGGACTCATTCAGTCGCGCCATCGAAGACGAACTTGCGAATCTGGACGCCCTTAACGACCACGGCACAACCGTTCCCGCCATTCCAGAAGAGGGCGAGGACTTCATGCAAGAGAACAACCAACGACCCGTGACACCAGACGGCTACCGTCGCCGTCGACGCGGTTCACACGATAGTTTGCTGTCCGTGGCAGGCATGGACATTCACACACCCAGTCGTCGACGCTCCCGCACGGGCGGTCCGGGACCCATACCCATCGCTGGAATCCACCGTCGAAACTTGTCATCCGGCGCGGAAGTGTACTCGACGTCACCGGTGATCGCGACGACAACCGTCACTGCCGATCGAGAGGCCCCGTCCAAGAACCCGCACTCCCCGCGCAGCTTGCTGGCATCCGTCTGCCGAAGTCAAGGCCAGGGCCATGTTCGGGAGACAGAGAACGCACCGGCAGCGGACAATCCACCATCGCGCAAACCATCCATCACCCGACGAGTCGGCGGTTGGGTTCGGGGCCGTTGGGGAACAGCACCTGTGGCTTCTCCTCAGTCAGCTGAACCTGCATCCAAAACACAGCCACGATCTTCACCAGCCGTGAATGCGCTCACAAGGAACCAGAACAAGTCTAAGGCGGAGTATGTATCTGCGCCTGCCGCCGCGTTCCGGTTCCGGCATCCTGGTGTGAACCAGAAGGGCCCGATTATGGGGTTCCGGCCGTCGTCTCATCCGCCTATCTCTGTGCATGCGGAGACCGTGGATGAGGGGGCGTTGAGGGAGAGTTTGGCTGAGTAGCTTTTGCTCTCCCTGTCTTTTTATGCGTTCTTTGACTGTACCTCACTTTGTATTCTTGGACTCTGACCTGTACTACATTCCGGGCGACTGACGATTTTCTTTTGTTGATATGTATACCACTGTACCGATACCATAGCAATCTATATAGATCTTGTGCAATAGCATTTCAGTATCCATCAATCATCATCTAAATAATAGACGGCCCTCATCCTTCAACTACCCCACGTGACCCATCCCTTCCCCATCGACCATCACGTCCCTTCCCAAAACACTCTAGGCATAATACCCAGCGTATCCGAGCACATCCCACCGCGCCCAAGTGATTGGCCTTGTTCGGTATTTCCGCCATGAAGGATCGCGCTAAGCCACGGACTAATCCCAAATTGCCCAATTAGGAGTCGCATGCTAGTCCGCGAACCGCACGATGGCCGTGTACGAGGCTGATTTTGCGCTACCTTCAGAGGGACTGGGCCGTACTTGTATTGCAAGGTCGGGACGGCTTGGGTTGCGATCTGATGGTGAGGATTTTGTGATCTTGCTTTCTTCTGCTTTTCTTGTTCGCTGGATGATATTCTGTACTGGTGGTTGGTTTGCATTGAACATCAGGGGGCACGAAAAGCAATAGATACGAGACCACAATGCAACTCAAAAACACACATTTCGCTACTCTTCTCTTCTCCCTCTCCTCTCTTCTTTCCACAACCGCTGCTATCGATTGCTACTCCCACAATGGTATGGCATCCTCCCCATCGTTCTCCCCCTTTCCTCACCACCACCACCCAAACAAAAATACAGACCACTAACAACAATTGATGAAAAGAAGTCAACGCGAACTCGTCCGAATTCTACAACGCCACTCGCGATGGAGCCTTAATCGCCTGCGGCACAGGCGCCACAACATGCTGTATGGAGGACGAGTACTGCGACGTTGACCTCCTCTGCCATTCGCGTAGTACTGGCGGGTATTCGCGGCAGTATTGTACGGATCCAGATTGGCCCGAGGGTGCTTGTTCGCAGCTTTGTCCTGGTACGTGACTGTTCCCGTGTGTCTGGATTGCATTTGCATACGAAGCGCTGGGTGTAAAAATTCGTGGCAGGAAGGGCTAATGATTTTGATGCATGCAGAATACGGAGCAGCTGGTGTCGCGCTAACATCATGCGACGACAGCGGGACGAAATTCTGCTGCGGCCCCGGCGCGCAGGACTGCTGCAAGGCCGGGAACTATACGGAGATTAACAAGAAGAACGGGCAGATTGTGGCTATCGGGACCAGCACGGTCCCTACAACTACTACCTCAGCTACACCTACTTCGTCCTCGAATGCGACTACGAGTAGTAGTAGCGGTGCGTCTGCGACGACGACGGCCGCTGATGCGAACGCGGATGCGGGTAGTGGGAACGGTCTGACTGAGCAGTCGAAGCTTGGTATTGGGCTTGGTATTGGTCTTGGTGTTCCGTTTTTAATCACTGCTGGCGTGGCTCTGTTTCTTTGGAGACGGTCGCTTGCTGCGAAAGCGGGCGCTGTTGCGGAGAAGAATACGGGTGTTGCTGGTGCTGCTGGGGCTGGGGCTGCGGATCCTAATGCCGGAACGCCGTATGAAGTTGCTGGTTCTGCCGCGCCGCCGTATGGATATGGATATGCGGAGCAGGGACAGTGGCAAGCACAAGCACAGGCATCAGGGCATGATGTTACTGGGAACCGGAGTAAGAGTGTGCATCAGCTTGAGGCTAACGAGGCTCGGGCGGAGTTGGAGGATGTAAGGGTTCATGAGATGCCGTAGGCGGTTTGCTCTAGGATAGGAGATATCTCTTTTACGTTGATTTATGATATGATATACTAATACACTGAGGTAACTCGCAATATAAGCTAGAGCAATCGACTCACATCACTCATAATGTCATCACTTTCTTGCAATAGGGTTACCGGCGGATAGTGAACATCTTTATCGGGATCGAGGTTGAATGGAAGAATCCTGTCTGTCGGTCCTCAGGCGGTGATTCAAAGGGTATCCGTTCGACTTTGAAGTTGTTCGCTTCTAGACGTCATTAGCACCTAAATTGAATCGGTGGAAGGCTGAGACATACGACAAGCATCCAAAAACGCCTGAAACGTCTCTTCATTTCGCAGCGTAGCAGAGATGATGAATTGCTGGAGATTGTATCTCTCAAAAAGCGTGGTTAGGGTTGATTGAAGGAGCGGAATGAGGTCTTTGTCGTATATCTGCAGCATCAATCATAAGCAAACCTGTATACCTCAGATATCCATGAATAGCTTAGGGTAAGAAAGAAAGCATACTAAATCCGCCCCAAGCGCAACATCAAACCCTTCCCCCTCCCCATCATCAAGCGCCATCTCATTCCCCCACTCCCAAATCCCCGGAACCAACGCCCCCTCCTCAATCGCATTCCTCCCCACACAATCCCGTATACTCTCAATAAGCGCCTGTTCGCGATCCGTCGCAACAACCCTCGTCGAGCCCAAATATTTCGCGCAGAAAAGTGATACGAAGCCCGTCCCCGCGCCTAGTTCGAGGACCCGTTTTCCTTTGATAAGTGCGTCTGCGACGGTTGGGGAGGAGAGGTATGTGCCTAGGTGCAGGGCTGCTTCCCAGGTGCGGAAGCCCGTTGTGCCAGAGGAAAGGATTAAGCCGCGCGATTCTGACGTTATGACTGTTCGAGGTTCGCTTCCGCTTTCAGATGGCGACTGGGTGGGCGGGAAGGGAGCAGTGTATTTGATATAACCCAGTTGCTGCGCCTGCTGGATCTGCGATGGCTTCGGAAGTGCAATCAAATTTCCCCAGGTTTCTACCAGCTCGTCCATGATTTCCTACAATACGTCACGTCAACTACACTACTTCTATACCCATCAAACTAAAAAAGAAAAGGAGGACGTACATCCTCCTCCGGATCCCTAATCGCCTCCTCTAACCTCCTTATAATCATCTTCAATACGTTCATGCGGTACCCCACCGGTGGTAACGGCCATGCCTGCGGATTATCTTCGTTGAACATGCACTCGTAGATTGTGGATTGGGTTGTGGGTTGGAGGAGGGTTCCGCCGTCAGGGAGGGGGAGTTGAGGCGCGGGGACTTGTTGGTTATATTGTGCAATTAGGGTTGGTATTGTGGTATCCATTTTGGCTGCTGGTGTTGGAGGTTCGATGTTGGGATAACTTTTTGATGGAATGGAAAAAAGTCCGGAGATATGATTGGACGGGGGAAGGTATTTCCGGTCAGGCACCGTTTAGTCAGATGCTTTCGGTTCTTAGTACAGTAGTTAACTATGACAGTGAGGTGATGGTTTGAATCCCATATACGCATATACTTTGATTATTCGGACGCGTTCTCAAGATGACGATCATTGCGTCCTTTGGAAACTTGCATCTGGACGAAAATTCCCTATCCTTTCCTCCAAGGAACTGTTTAATCGACCGCAGGGCCCTCAAGGATATCCCTCGTTCCTATTCCGTGTCGTCTTTCCTGGGTCATTTTCAGATGAAACATGGGTGCGTTCAGAAGCAGCAAAGTGAAACATGCCGGGCTGCGAGGAAGACATCTTCAGGGGGCTGAATTCTCAAGGTCAGATTTCTATTGCTCGTGGACTGAACATCTCCGATGGCGACGACAGGAAACTCCAGATAGTTGTAATCTTGTTTCCTGGATCAGCTCCTTACTCTTTGCAATTCAATACATCCGATACATCGATACATTAATGGCCGCCACCAGGGAACCGCGAATATGCGGGATATCGAGCTATATGTTGTAATCACGACGCTCTTCCCTCCCCAGACTTTCTTTCGTGATCTAGAACTGATTGAGGCCTTCAAAACTTTCGACAACCATCCCACTGACCGTAATCTGGAAAGTATGTACAAAGGCCAGACTGAGTCGGTTTATTACTTCGGAGAATATCTTTCCCAGGGGGCTTTGATGATATCCAACAAGTGTCAAGTCGTTTTCGCGCGAAACAGACTACAATTCTTGCAGGTCAATATGAGAGTACCCACAGCGTGAGCAACCAAGCTCGGCCAACGAGGTGTGTACGCTTCATCGAATCATCTGGCCCCGTAGAAGGCCATACACAACCGTGTCGGGGGGAATGGGTGCTCAGATGAAGGCGCCCAGAGAAATCACGATTTTTTTTTTTTCAATCACAGCTGGAAATTCTCAATGGCACTTCATTTTGCAGTCTTGGTTGTTCAAGTTCCGAACCTGCAAATTGCCGATGTCGATAACTTTATTGCATTTTTTTAGAACCGGCTCGAAATGGCCCTGAATCTGCCCCCAAAAAGGCTCAACCAGTCCACCGGACAAGAGGATTCAAGCACAAGCTAGTAGTCTGTGCGTGTCCAACTAGATAGGGTTGCTTCCGGATACATACTTGCTAATGGGTCGAGAATAGTCGCGTACACCCGGTTAAGTATAATTAGAGTTATGACAATATAAATGTTACTGAGAGCAAGCGCATGCATCCTTTAGTTAGAAATACCATGGCGCGTAGAATATTGAAAGAATGAAAGCGATTGAGCGAAATTACTGCCTCAGGCAGAAAATGGTATCACGTGTACGCTAACCTCATGCGGTTAGCAGATGCCCTAGCCGAGCCCACAGCAGTGCACAACGAATATTCGTTCTATCGCAATCCGGCTGGCTGAGAAAATCGACAGCGAACTTCGACAACCCCCGCGGCCGCCAACAACTTTCCCTTTTTCCTTCGTCACTTGTCGACAGATTTCTCGCTGTCAATCACAGAAATCGACAACCATGGCCGACGCTCCCGTTACCCTGCGGACGCGCAAGTTCATCCGCAACCCTCTGCTTGCCCGGAGACAGATGGTCGTGTAAGGCTCTCTCTCTCTCCTGCTTTTATCGCTTTTTCGGTATTTCTGTCGATCTGGGATGGATGGAACATGATATGGATATTTTTGTTCGATGAATGTACCGTCAAAATTGCAAGAGGAGGGATTCTTTTTTGATCACAGGGGGAAATCATTAACGAATCGAACTTCAACTAATACTCATCGCTAGTGATGTCCTCCACCCCAACCGTGCCAACGTCTCCAAGGATGAGCTGCGCGACAAGCTCGCCGGTCTCTACAAGGCCAACAAGGATGAGGTCTCCGTCTTCGGCTTCCGCACGCAATACGGTGGTGGCAAGAGCACTGGCTTCGCCCTGGTCTACGACTCCGCTGAGGCCCTGAAGAAGTTCGAGCCTCACTACCGTCTCGTCCGTATCGGTGCCGCTACCAAGATCGAGAAGGCCTCCAGACAGCAGCGTATGTTTACCCCGGGATTCGAGATGGTTCAGGACTACGGTTAGGGGACCAGGACCGAGGCTAATACTTTCCTTCTCGACAACAGGCAAGCAACGAAAGAACCGTTCCAAGAAGTTCCGCGGTACCGCCAAGACCAAGGGCCCCAAGAAGAGCAAGGACTAAATGTAATCGCCAACGGACGCTTTCTGGTGATAGTGCTGCTGGTGATTATGGGCGGGGGTTTACTGTGATTATAGGGATTAGGGAATTTGGAAAATGGAAATGGACAACCTTTTTTCTCGTTTCTTCGCGCATTACGGTTTGCACTTGCACACAAAAAGGGATTTTTTTTTTATTAAAAAAGGAATGGAATGCGGCTTTTCCCGGGGGCAACTGTTGATGGCCCTGCTGCTTTGAAACAAACTGAACCCTGTGGTTTTTAATTCGAGGTGGTATTTTGTGTTTGCAAGATGACTTACTTGTTCCACACCCATATTTTCTCTCATGGCCGTGGTGATAACAGGGAAAAGAATATCATGATGCTCTACTTTATTTCACTTTTTCTCTTTCCGACGCTTGTTCTCTTATCGAGAAAGTTCTCATTGCCAAAGTGTATCTGAATCCTTCCATTCCCCATTTTCTCCAGATATCTCTTATCACCACCGACAATACCACGGAGTACTATCCTTCCGCCATCCGGCCCCCGGCACCAACACCGGCACCGGCACACCCTCCCCCGACGCACAAGCACAAGCCCAAGCCCATATCATAGCACAGCAGTAACGATTTTAATTTCCCGGTCTTCCCCGTTGACGCTGAGCGACCCCTTGTTTTCCAATTTAGCGTATATACACACTTTAGTACACAGTACATACACCGTACAGTCAGTGCGGTACGGCTAAACCGGACGGTGAAACCGCCGACGAATGGTAGCACTGCATTTCCAACGTCGTAGATCATGATTCATGGGTGTTCTGGCGTTCTGGTGAGGTGGGGTGCGGTGGTGGTTGGGATTTGGATTGGTTGTGTTACGGTGGCTTTTGGTTTACTGGTTTACTGGGTGATTGGATTTGTAGGGTGCGTTTACCGATAACCAACAGAAGAATAATTAGTTTGTTTACTTGTATGGCTTTTAATTCGATAGACAAACGAATGGAAGCAACAAGCGCCACCCATCCATAATTCACAATTAGTTGCCTCTGGGCCGTTAACTAGCAAACCACATAGCCACCAAAAGTCGAAGCCAAATGACCGAACCAGAATACATATGAAAGTACAGTAGACGTAAAGTAAACGAACAAATGAAAGAATAAAAGAAACCACCCTTAGAAAACCACTTCCCAATAAGCACAAAACAAAGGAAATGATTACATACATCAAAGTAGCCCTGGACGAACTCAATATCCCTGAAGAGCCCGCTGCATCTCCGGGTGATAGTCCGTCATAGCATCCGACGCCATGAAATTGAACTGCAATCCGTGCTGGGCATGGGCATGACAATCGATCTGCTTCACAGGCGAATAAGGCAACCCGTTAACCAGCGCTGTTGCTGAAGAGTCACTTGCTTCGGAATGGGTCCTGCCGCCCTCGCTACCGCTATTGCTGCTGTTGCTGCTGTAGTGGTAGCTGTCCGACGGGCTATAGTCACTGCTGGTGCTGATGGATAGCAGACGGTCGTTGCTGTCTCGTGAGTAGGTTCTCATGAATTGAGTGTCGGGCGGTGTTTGGAAGTCGCCTGCTGCTGCAGGGTCGACTGTGTCGAGAGCTGGGTATGTGCCGTTGGGGATGGTGGGTGTGTTTTGAGAGGGGATCGTCGGGACGTAGCCCAAGACCATGTCTTGGGTGCCTGGGTCTGGTTTGATGTGGTTCTCTGGGCCTGTAGGGAAGGGCTCGTTCGTGATGCTTTGTACCGAGCCACGGTGAGTCGTAGCGTCAGCACATTTCTGCTCCCAAGGACTTCCGCTGGCTGGGGAGTAAGGAAGTCCAGAAGTAACCTCAGGCGAAGGTGTCATCAGTTGCGGCTGTGACGTAGAATTTGAAACGTTTCGATGGGTCCCCTGTCCTGCGAGCATGTAGGAATAGGCGGATTGGACCAGGGGATTTTCTGTTCCTTGATCCGGGAACGTAGCCTCATTCGCATTCCATCCTTTCGGGTTCCAAGTTAGTCCGTAGTAATCGTTCCAAGCACCTTGCGGTGTACTATGCAGCACGTGCATAGCAGGTTGACCATTGTATACTGCAGCAGAAGGATCCTCGTAGTTGACACCATGCTCGACACCGTATGACTGCCGAGGAAATGCAGGGTGCGTGTCGGCTGGTCCCATGTAGTAGTTTGGCGACCTTGAGTATGGCAAATACCGTACGCTCGACACTGCAGCCGGCTTCTGGTGCATTTGAGCATACATGTTCACGTTGGGTGGCGAAAGGTTCGTAGCACCACCCACGGCAGGACAATGCATTGCTTTGACCTTTGCGAAGGGATCCAGGTTAGATTTTGCCGCCTATGACAAGAGCAAGCCAACTCACCCTCAAGAAATGGCATCTTGTCTCTTCGCCTGCATTTCGACAGTTCGTGCAAGCCTGCCCGTCTTCGTTTTCGCCACTACATTTTATCTTTCGCTGTCGGCATCGGGCACACTGATGGTAAATGTGAGCTTCACCCCACGAGATGCTTCCCATGCTAGACACTCTACTTACCGCAAGTCGACTGCGACGTCTGTTCGGGTCCTTGTTTTCTCTTTCTCGAGAAGGGCTGACACGAGTGATGCTTTGCTTCAGGGCATCTCGTTGCTGTCCATGTCGAGTGGAGCGTCGTGCCGATGGGGGAGGTTCCTTTTTGATATGTTGATGATTATGATTATGATGATGATGATGATGATGCATGTTGACTTTCTCGTCTTGGGGCAAAAGCTGGTGAGCCATAGCTTCATTCAGTGGTCCAGTAGACGCAATCATGCCCCTCATCCTGAGAGTTTCGTACAAGATGCGGAAGATCTAAGATATAAAAAGTAAATAAGGCAACGATACTTGTCAGGGAAAGCGAGATGTAAAGAAGTATTAGAAGAAGAGAGAAAAGAAAAGTGGGTTATGGGGTTATGAATAACATGCCTCGTCGATCCTGCAAGCATTAAAAGGAGTCCCAGGGTTATGTAGATACAAAGATCTGAGCCCATGAGAGTTTAGTATGGACTAGATATTGATTCACGCTGATTGTCAATTGTCATTCTTTTTTTTTTTTTGGGGGGGGGGAGGAGGGGGGGGGGGGTGCAGGTGCCATCAGACCAGGGCTGCTCAGACTCCACATCATAACCCCATCTAGAATTCCCCCTCAAAACCGATAGAGTCACTAGTGCATTTTCACACTACAAAAGAGCGTGGTCAGTTTGATACTGCTATTCATTCCCTGCTGCGCCGTCGTACCAGGGGGGTAAGAAAAGCAAGTATGCAGAATCCCGTGTCGCATCTCATATCCAGATCATGTACGGAGAAAGGTTGGAATACCCGACATGGTGCTGGCGGCAGGCCAGACATCCAGAATATCCCGGAATTTTTTAGAGGACTTGTTTTACACGAGTAACGTCGTACTGCTTTGCAAGTGACCTGATAATCTTAAGCGGCGTGCAATCGTCCAAAACTGGAGCAATTAAAGTTCTCCGCGAAACGCTGTTTAACCAGTCTGATAGAGAAAAGGCTCCACTTTGTTTGCTGTTTCTTTGACCATCTTGTTCTCGCGATAGGGATATTCTTCGTTTCTTCACAGTAATAAAAGATCTGCCATTAATGTCCAGGTCAAAGTTCCAGATTCTGTTCGTTACTGCAAAGAAGGCCGCCACCGACTACGTTTGCATGAGTTCCCTGAATGCATGCATTGATTGGCTACATCTGCGGTGGAATAAACGCAGAAGGCACGATGTTTGCCTTGTTTCTAGGGCGATGCATGGGCTTGACAGCTGTAACTCTCCTAGTTTAGAAACAGACAAGGACCGGCCATTTAGTCTCGGCCGGAACCTTTTTAGCTTGCAGCCGCTAAGCAGGCGACAATGTCGGGCGTTCGTGAACCCTATCAAGGCGACCAAGGATTATTCGACGGCGGACAGGAACGGAAGCGGGAAGGGAAAAAGCGAAAAGGTACCATACAATCGGGACTCTCCTCCCCTAGAGGGGAACCGGGCAAACGAAGGTCTCCAAGACAGCCATTTTGATGTTTCGGGACGTTTGAAATCTCGTTGTAACAGGATCTTCGTAGTTCGCGATCAGGTCACAACAACTAGTGCCACCAACGCGCACAGATGAATCAAGTCCATTACCGAATCAGTTAAGACACCTTTGACAGGAATGGACGAGTCACGTTGAGAGCACTCTCTCCCTCCACCGTAGTAGTGTTTTCACCAGTACATATCCGAAGCTGGACCGACACATAGAAGGCAAAAGAACTATTAACGAACGAGAAAAGAAAAAAGAAAAGAAGACGGACTGGCACAAAGAAGATACAAGTATAGAATAATATCCATTTCATATTATCATCAATTGAGCAAATCGGAAGACAGCCGCCGGACTGAAAAATGTTTAGCTGCATGCAGTCCAAGGATTTGTGGGATAAGACCCTGTTGGTGAGATGAACGAAGCTACCGTCAAAATGGGTTATGGTGTCCTGCATTGCAATTGATGGTGATTGAGATCGTTTGATCACAGGTTCAGCTCGATGGAAATGTCTCCAGCCGAGCAGAGTAAAAACGTAGAGACCAAGGAACCACCATACAGAATTATACAAAAACCGAGAAAAAACTCCGAATCCGTGTTTTGTACCCAACAACCATAACAACAACCACCCGTTTTCAATCAAATGCCATAGACTATAGCGTATTCGAGAAAGGAAGAAAAATACAGCAATAATTAGGTTTAGGGAATGGTCGAATCCCCGGCAAGTGGAATGGTGCAACCTATAGGCTGACAATGTGTCTGAAGTTCACTCAGGAAAGGAAAAAGAAAAGAAAGAGAAGAAAGAGCAATGATATTCAATGCAGTCCACAAAGTATCGAAGTAAATGGCCATATGCGATTGTCGTTGGTAATAGGCCAGCCACAGGATGTCAGTGCGACTTACCTGTCACTTCATAACTCCGATAATCGACCTCGACTTGTCAAAATAGAGCGTGAAAACGAACACACCGCATACATAACTGAGAGCATTGCTCCACGTGTCTTCTGTATTCGGACAGTATTGGTACGTGTAATGTATGGGGCGTACTGCGCCGCAGACGTTGGGGCATGTTGCAAAAGGGCAACAACCGTTTAATTGCAACACCTTTGCTGTGGAACTCACTGACGAGTGTAGAAAGATACCCAAGTTGCACACCTTGTCTTTTCTTCGGCACGTATTCCAATTTTCTAATCGGGGTCGCTATAGGGAATTGGTTTCGCACAATGGATTGAACGGAGCAAAGTCAACATAAAGGCAATCGATTGACGTCGATCCTTTCTCTTCCCTTGTAAACCTTATCAGAGCCTTTGTTCGATAAAATCCGTAGTCCGGATTGTGCACAAGTACGGCGTATTGTAGGGACTGAACACGGTCAAAAAAATTTCCAGAGCGTGCATTCGCCTGATTGTCGACCCTGGTCCTAGTCGAAGAAATAGACCCGTGCGCGATGCGGGTGCATATCCACCAAACACGTTCAGTTTCCGTTCAGAAGTACGACAAAAATAAGTACAAGAGCAGAGTAATAGTACTTTGGATAACCCCAGTCGACTCATGCCGTCAGATTGAGAAGAAAGCCGTTACACCGGAGCCATCGGGTCGGCCCTCCGGAGGTTAAGTGCTTCTGACATGAGCAAGAAAAGCTAAACCAATCCCTGCCCCTGCCTTGCGTCGTGAGCATGTGCATCTGTCCGGACCATAATTTGTTATTCCCGGGGTGGTGGTGGTTTGGTTACTGGGAGCGGAGAGCGGAGAGGTCATGGTAGATCCCGGGAGCCGCCCAGTCAGCCCGCAGGATGGACGCGCGCGTGTCCTAAAGCGGTAACGGGGCAGAAAAGCACCGTCGCCGTCATTAGTTATTGGCATCTTAACCACCACAACACGCAACCCGTGTACCTGAACATACCCCCATGCTAGTGTCTAGCTGTACCTCTGCGACGAAATCTGTCTGCGAACTATTTCTAATTCTTTTTTCATTTCTTTTTTCTGGTTGGACGAGAACGCGCTGTTAATCCTCGCGCCTGTGCCGGGCATTCGCCATGAGTGTACTCCTAGAGACTTCGCTTGGCGACATTGTCATTGACCTTCTGGTTGACGAGTCTCCAAAAGCATGTGAAAAGTAAGCTGAGTTCCCTCTTTCGCCTTGTTTGGCATGATTATCTTGTCGAGTGGCTGAACAGAAACTAACAGCTCCCCGTTCTCTACCGCTGCAGCTTTTTGAAGCTTTGTAAAGTCAAATACTACAACTTTTCGCCCGTACACAACGTCCAGAAGAACTTTTCCCTTCAAACCGGTGACCCTATCGGACCCGATTCCCCGGAGAGCGATGGCGGCTCCTCGATATGGGGCCTGTTGGAAGGCACCGCGAAACGAACATTCCCTCTCGAGCTCCCGAAGCTGAAACATGTTGAACGAGGGACTGTGAGTATGGCTACGGTTCCCGCTTCGTACGATCCGGATCAGCGGCTGGCGGCTAGTCAATTCCTTATTACACTCGGCGATAACCTGGATTACTTGGATGGGAAGGCGGCCATATTTGGAAAGGTGGTAGAAGGATTCGATATTCTGGAGAAGGTCAATGAGGCATTTACCGATGACCGAGGTCGACCTCTTAAGGATATTCGTATCCGTCATACGGTCGTCCTAGACGATCCATACGATGATCCGTCAGGATTGGTAGAGCCACCTGAAAGCCCGTTACCGACCAAGGCGCAATTGGACACCGTTAGAATCGCCGATGATGAGGATCTGGATGACGACATGGACGAGGATGCAATGGAGAAACTACGGCGGGAGCGCGAGGCGAGGGCACAGGCGTTGACTCTGGAAATGGTTGGAGATCTTCCATTTGCAGAAGTCAAGCCGCCTGAGAATGTCTTGTTCGTCTGCAAGCTAAACCCAGTCACGCAGGGTACGCTCACTCTACTTTCACCTGTTCAGACTTCGTACTAATAATATTCTAGATGAGGATCTCCACTTGATTTTCAGTCGTTTTGGGCAAATCCTATCCTGCGAGATCATCCGAGACAAGCGAACTGGTGACAGTCTGCAGTACGCTTTTATAGAATTTGAGAACCAAAAGGATTGCGAACAAGCATATTTCAAAATGCAGGGCGTTTTGATTGACGATCATCGTATCCACGTGGATTTCTCTCAAAGTGTAAGCCTTCCCACAATGTCTGTCCTTGCTACAGTCATCTAATTAGCATTAGGTGTCGAAACTATCAGAAAGCTGGCGGAATGCCACCATCACTAGGCGTGGGGGGCCACGGGGTGGATTTGGTGGTGTAGCTGAGCTTGAAAGGAAACGCCAGTATAGGGCATCACCCGAGGTCGATCGCAGAGACGATGATGATGACCGTTATGGCATGGTGTTTGACAAACGCGAGGCTGCCCGACGGCGACCTGCCTCCCGTGAGCGGTTATTGAGTCGAAGCCCGCGAAGAGACTCTCAACGAGATCGCAGAGTTAGTCCAAGTCCTAGACGGGGAGGTTCACACCGGGATCGGTACCGCGACCGGTCGTACAGCCGGAGTCCACGACGAGAGGACTCTCGCCGTGATAATCGATACCGGGGTCGAGACAGATACGATGATGAGCGACGAGGTCGTGATCGTCGTGATGACGATCGATACCGAGATAGGCGACGTCGCTAGACTTCTACATAGTACATTCGTACTATAGCGTATTGTTCTTGGGCGTGATCGAGTTTACTATTTAAAGGGAAAAGTACGCGCCTATTGGGCCTCATACAGTATATAGTTCAATGTATGTAAAACAAACTCTTTCTGCTACGATGAAGGCGTAACACTGGATAGTCCATACCGACAGTCTTATAGTGTGCAGTACTAGTCGGTGTGTGCATGTACGATTTGAGCAGGAAGAAAAAGAATAAAAAGGGCTCGGCTGAGCAACTTGACCAGCTGTAAATCATATGTATGGCATTGTCTGCATAACTCTCTTCAGTTACATACGTCCAACCTACAGCAATTGCTGTGTTGGCATTGAATTGTTGGCGAAGCTCCAAACCTCACTTTATGCCCCGCCACAGCAACAGAGACATCCGCTGCCTGCTGGCCACTCACAGTCCACGATGCCAGACATGGTCCCAGCGAAAGTGTGGTAATGGTTGGCTAAAAAAGGTATGAAAATAAATACTATTTTTGCCTCCAGCCAAGGAACGGCGTCTTTTTTTTTTTTTTTTTGTGGCGGTCAGTGTTTTCTCTACTGCCGTTAATACTACTAGTGCAAGTATAGAGGACAGCTTCACGCCCCGCAGTCCCCGATCAGCTAACTCCCCTCTGCTTCTTCCTCCTTCCTTCTTTCAACCCATCCTCCTTTATTTTCCCTTTCCTATCCCATCACATCCTCCTCTCTTTTTTCATAGCACTCTCACGTTTCTATCATCAAAATGGCTGCCGCTATCAAAGAGACGGTCTCCAACCTCGTGGGCAAGCTCCAACCCCATGCCGAACCCGCTCTTCCTGAACCCTCGGCAGAGGACTTCCAGAAGCTCCAGCAGAAATATACCGAAGCCGGACAAGGCCAGGTGTTCGCTTTTGTCGATGAACTCCAGCCTACAGAGAAGACCCAGCTCTACCACCAACTCACCAACTTTGATCCCTCTCGTGTCAACGAACTGGCTGAGAAGGCCCTGAACCCTGCCGCTGCCCCGGAGGGCCCTCCTACCCTCGAACCTCTCCCCGACGTGGCTCTGGCTTCGATCCTCGACTCGGACCCCAAGGATATCCAACAATGGTACGATGCGGGTCTCAAGGCGGTTTCGGAGAACAAGGTTGCGGTGGTCCTGATGGCCGGTGGTCAGGGTACTCGTTTGGGTAGTTCTGACCCCAAGGGTTGCTTTGACATTGGTCTTCCTAGCCACAAGTCGCTTTTCCAGATCCAGGGTGAGCGGATCGCCAAATTGCAGCTGCTGGCTCAGAAGGTTTCAGGCAAGGAGGCGGTTATTCCTTGGTATGTGATGACCAGTGGACCGACTCGCAAGCCTACAGAGGAATTCTTCCAGAAGCACAACTTCTTTGGGTTGTCAAAGGACAACGTAATTATTTTCGAACAGGGTGTTTTGCCTTGTATCTCTAATGAGGGTAAGATCCTGTTGGAGTCTAAGTCGAAAGTAAGCACATCCCACTTGTTTTATTATGCCACTCCAAGTACTAATCATTGAACTTTTCTCTATGCAGGCTGCTGTTGCGCCAGATGGAAATGGCGGTATCTACCAGGCCCTTGTCACCTCGGGAGTGCGGGAGAACATGCGCAACCGTGGCATCCAGCACATCCATACATACTGCGTTGACAACTGTCTGGTCAAGGTTGCAGACCCTGTCTTCATTGGTTTCGCTGCCGCGAAGGACGTTGACATTGCCACCAAGGTGGTGCGCAAGCGCAATGCCACCGAGTCTGTTGGTTTGATCCTGCAGAAAAACGGCAAGCCAGATGTCGTTGAGTACTCTGAGATTGACAAGGAGACTGCTGAGGCCAAGGACCCCAAGCAGCCTGATGTGCTGAAGTTCCGGGCCGCCAACATCGTCAACCACTACTACTCCTTCCGTTTCTTGGAGTCGATCGAGACTTGGTCTCACAAGCTGCCTCACCACGTTGCCCGCAAGAAGATTCCTTGCATCAAGCCTGAGACTGGCGAGGCCTTTAAGCCTGAGAAGCCCAATGGTATAAAGTTGGAGCAGTTCGTCTTCGACGTCTTCCCCCTGACCCCTCTTGACAAGTTCGCTTCCATTGAGGTCCGCCGTGAGGACGAGTTCTCGCCTCTCAAGAATGCCAAAGGTACTGGTGAGGACGATCCGGACACCAGCAAGCGGGACATCATGGAGCTGGGTAAGCGATGGATCGAGAAGGCCGGCGGTGTCGTTGTCACTGAGGACCAGGCTCTTGGTGTTGAGGTCTCTCCCTTGATCAGCTACGTAAGTTGCTTCCTTGTCCCTTGTTTTGATCATTTCGCTAATGGTTGATGTTCAGGGCGGCGAAGGACTCGACTTCCTCAAGGGCCGGGAGATCAAGGCCCCGGCTGTTGTCGAGAAGGAAGAGTAAGAGTATCAACATAAGCCTTTTGTCGGACGCATTAGGTATATAATTTTAATGCATTAGCATGATCATGAACGAGATACTGTTTTACGGAGGAAGTGGTGTTGCAAATAGGAAGCATATTATACCCGTGTTATTAATCTCAATGTCCGCGTGATCTCTCTATCATAGCATCTACCAAGATACCAAGATATATAGTCTATGGCGTATACATCAGGAATTCATGCCTCAGGCTACCTGTCAGGAATCTGGGCCACTGCAGCCTTTACGCAATACGGAAAAGCCCGGAAGCTAAACAGGAACCTTTTTGCATAGCGATTGGGCCCTGATGGAGAAAGGGCTATTTTTTCCTCTTCACCACCATCACAGATTTACTGCAAATTTTCTTGAGAAATACCTCTTTGTTCATTTCTGTTTTTGTGTTGCTCGTGGTCCGGAGGGATTGGAGAGCTGTTGTTGAGAGTCGCGTTGTAAAGCAGGTAAGCCTTTTTTTATTTTCCCCTCGTTCTCTTGTGGGCTTTTTTATGTCAGCCCACTTTTTTTTTTTTTCTAACACCACCATCAAGCTTCTACCAGTGGGCTGTCGAAGAATTGCTGTTCCTCCTCCAAGGTTCTCAGGACTGACAGCTGGAAATCAGATAGCTTAATCGAATAGGAGTATTCTGGAAGGGTGAGTCTTTCTTCAAGGTCCTTCCGTGTGAAACTATTAGTTTCGTTCGACGCTTTTCCAATCGGGTTTGACGGATTGTCTGCGATTTTCCTCTACGATCCTCTCTCAATTCTTCGATCGTTCGCCTGGATTTTTTATGGCCGGTTCGCGTTGATTTTTTTTTTTTTCTTCGGATACTGAATATGCGTTGGGATGGGATATTTGGGCGCTTTTTTGCGGATGCAGCAATGCGGGCTGTCGCATGGACCAGCAACTGCGATAACGGTCTCACAACGGTTGATATCGAGAGAGGGGGGGAAAAGCCAGCACCGTCAATCCTTTAATCTTTTGATTTCACAATGCGGAATTCCACGGGCCAACGAGCATTGTCCATTAACTGCAGCTAACTGAAGAAAAAAATCAGTTTAGTGTATAGTCAAGATGTTGCTTTCTCGTCGTGCGTGCTACAAGTGTGGCAACATTGGCCACTACGCAGGTCAGTAATATGCAGCAATTCGGCCGGAAACGGAGGAAATTGGCTGACGGAATACAATAGAGGTCTGCTCTTCGACCGAGCGTCTCTGCTACAACTGTTGGTGATCCCTTACTGCGCAACTATATGGTTGCTTTCTGAGACTGTGGCTAATGCGTTACTTTTCACTATAGGCAAGCAGGCTGGTATGTACCGGACGTAGGTCCTCTTTTTTTCTACAGAGCTCTGATCTGATCCGATGAACCAGGCCACGAGTCCAGCAGCTGCCCTCACCCTCGTACGACCGAGAGTAAGGAACCCCCCCCCCCCCCCCCCCTTCGAAGGATCCAACGGTTGGGGAGTACAAGCGTTAACATGTGTTTCCTCCAGCCAAGCAATGCTACAACTGCCAGGGAGTTGGCCACGTCCAGGCTGACTGTCCCACATTGCGTCTGAACGGTGGCACTAGCGGCCGTTGCTACAACTGCAACCAGCTTGGTCACCTTGCTGTACGTCTATTTCGTTACAATGGCTTGAAGGATTGACAAGGATGTGATGACTGACGTGTCTCTTTTAGCGCAACTGTGGTACTCCCACTCCTGGTGCTGGCCGCGGTGTCGGTGGTCCTCGTGGAGGATTCACCGGTGGCTTCCGCGGTGGATTCGGCGGCTATCCTCGTGCTGCTACCTGTTACAAGTGCGGTGGTCCCAACCACTTCGCTCGTGACTGCCAGGCTCAGGCTATGAAGTGCTACGCCTGCGGAAAGCTTGTAAGTATACTGGCAATAGTGTCTGTTTAATGAGCCTCTTCTGACAGTGTCATAGGGTCATATCTCACGTGACTGCACCGCTCCCAACGGTGGTCCGTTGAGCTCTGCCGGCAAGGTCTGCTACAAGTGCTCTCAGGCCGGTCACATCTCTCGGGAGTGCCCGAGCAACGAGTCCACTCAGGCTGCTGAGTCGACCCCCGCCCCTGCCGCCGCTGCTGTTGCCGCTGAAGCCAGCACGGAGGCTGCTCCCGTCACAGCAGCTCCCACCGCCGCTGTCGCATAAAGGGACCACTTGACGTATCCTTGAAATGCGAATCCCACATCTAACGGGGGAACTCTTTCTCTTCTTATATTGTATTAGGGTTCTTTTCCTAATTCGGCCTATCTTCTTTTTTCTTCCCCGTTTTTTTTTTGTTTGCATATATCACGGCCCTGTTTCGGATTATTGGCACCGGGTGTTCTTTTTTTTTTCTATTTTCTTATATCATGTATACGATGAACCAAGAAAAGTTTTCACGAAGTCCCAGGTTCTCACATGGCTTGGATCCCCATGCACGACTCAAGTCTCATGAATTGGCGTCTATTGTTCTTTCTGTGGATTATCTTCCTTCTCATTCAAGGAGACGAGGCAAGGAGATGAGTTTCAATTGAGTGCGGGTGGAGAGAGATACTGGTGGACCGGGGACGATGTGTTTTTGTACGGAATGGCTATATAAGATAGTGTACTGTGCTATCTTAGTATTATTAAAAATGGGAAGCAAAGAAAGAAACAAAAACAAAGGAAATTTCTTCAAAATCTATATTCTCTTATCTTTGTCTGGTTTTCGTGTTCTAGTTGCGGCACGTTGTCTGGTCCCATAACCTATTTTGGTTGACGCGACGCAGCCCTCCCCTCGAGCACTTCTTTTCATCAAATCCTCTTTGCATACAGCATCGATCTCACCTTCATCCCATACGAATCCATCCCATTTAGTTTTATCATTCTTATTCTCGTGTTCTTACCTATATATCAATCTCTTCTATATCTACGCCAAATAACAATAACCCAGTGACAAAATGCCCGGATCTGACGCGGGCGACGAGTTCAACGATGACCTAGAGGTTCCTCCCGTTTCTCTGTACAAGACTGACGCGAATTGCTAACCTTTGGTCATCTCAATATTAACAGGACTTCATCGTTGATATCGACGGTATCCAAGCTCATGGTACGTCTAGGGCTCCCTTCTCGTTCTTCTCATCTCGTCTCGCCTCATCTCGTCCGAATAATCATGTTGATAATGGAATAGGAATCAGTGCAGCAGACATCACGAAGCTCAAGGCGAATGGATTCTACACTGTTGCTGTATGGACTCTTCCTGGGCGACAATCATCGATTATTGGGCTAACACGCTTAGTCCGTCCATGGCGCTACGCGGAAGACCCTGTTGAAGATTCGAGGGTTCAGCGAGATCAAGGTTGAGAAGGTTAAGGAAGCTATTCAGAAGTGTCTGGTTAGTTTCGCTATAGAGTACATGCGTGTGGTCCCTGGCTGACAGGCTAGCCCTCTGCTTCTGGGTTCATCACAGCTATGGAGCTAAATCATCAACGCAAGAGGGTTACTAAGATCTCGACTGGAAGCAAGCAGTTTGATGCTATTCTCGGAGGGTAAGCCAACTCCTGGTTTCCATTTTGGTTGGCTTCGTCTGTTGTAACCGCTCATAGGGGCTTCCAGAGCATGAGTATTAGCGAAGTCTTTGGCGAGTTTCGTTGTGGTAAAACACAGCTAGCACACACGATGTCCGTTGTCGCACAACTTCCTAAGGAAATGGGAGGTGCAGATGGCAAGGTTGCCTACATTGATACCGAGGGTACCTTTCGCCCAGAGCGTATTGTCCAGATTGCAGAGCGCTTCGGTGTCGATCCTGACTCTGCTCAGGAGAATATCGCTTACGCCAGAGCGCTCAACAGCGAGCATCAGCTGGAGCTGTTGTATACTCTCAGCAAGGAGTTTGCGGCGGGCGAGTACAGGCTGTTGATTATCGATAGTATCATGAATTGTTTCCGTGTGGACTACTGTGGGCGTGGTGAGCTTGCGGATCGCCAGCAGAAGCTTAACCAGTTCTTGATGAAGCTTTCACATATGGCTGAAGGTATGTCTCTATCCTCTCTACTCTTGACTACGGGGCTTATCTATGGTTTAGAATTCAACATCTGCGTTCTGATGGTTAGTCTAGCCCCCTTTCCTTTCTTATGGAATACTTGCTGACGATACCAGACAAACCAAGTCCAAAGCGATCCTGGCGCCAGTGCTCTCTTTGCCGGAGCTGATGGCCGTAAGCCTGTTGGAGGACATGTCTTGGCCCATGCGTCTGCGACTCGTGTTCTACTCCGGAAGGGACGTGGAGATGAACGTGTGGCCAAGATCCAGGATTCGCCGGGTTAGTTCTCATTAGATCTGAGGGTAATAGTTTTTCTAACAGCTGCAGATTGCCCTGAGCGCGAGGCGACCTATGTGATCACGAACGGCGGAATTAACGATCCTGATAAAATTTGACGCTGGAATGAAAGCATGATGTGAAATGATATGATTTGAGATCTTATACGAAATTCTATTTGTGACATTAATATGTTTTCTCGCTGAAGTTGTTGTCAATGTACAAGTACGTGCTGTATGATAGCTTAGCCTTATCAGTGGTCTCCGCTTCCGTGCAAAATTTCCGCAGCGCAAACTCGGAGCGGAAGAACGAATAATTTCTTCTGCGCAAACACCAGTCCATATCTCAACTCCTTTTCCTTGTTGAATTTCTTCTGAAATATTGAAATACAAAAAATGAAGAAAGACTCACCAGAGATAGCCGGTTACACCGTGCTCCCCATTCAACTCCCCCCAACACCCGCATTCCCCAAACCAGCAACCCATTACCTCTACCTACGCCCTCACGACCCTCGCATCCCTGACCCCGACTCCCCTCGCTCCCTCTTCATCGTCAACGCCCCCATCGACACAACTGAAACCCACCTCCGCCACCTCTTCGCCGCACAACTCTCCGCCGGCCGCGTCGAACAAGTGCACTTCGAAAATGTCCCCACGAAAAAGAAGCACTCCCCCCCAACCCTCTCCGCCTCCAAAAACAACAAGAAGCGCAAGCGCATCACAGCCGACGACCTTCAATCCCAACTCGACGCGATCGACCTTCCCTCAACATGGGACCGCCAGCTCCAGAAATCCGGCGCCCACGCCATCGTCATCTTCGTCGATAAACCCAGTATGGAAAGCAGCCTAAAAGCCGCCGCAAAAGCCGCCAAAAAGGGCACTCAGATTGTCTGGGCTGAGGGCATCGAGGACCGCGTCGCCCCGCTCGGTCTCGCGCGGTACCAGAACCACGAGCAGCTCCGGTATCCGGACCGCGCGGCGCTGTTGCACACTGTGAACGACTTTATGATTGTGTTTGGTGAGGTTGCGGAGGCGCGGAAGCGTGAGGAAGCACGTAAGGCGCAGATGCCGGATGATGATGGATTTGTTACTGTTACTAGTGGGCCGAAGTTGAATAATGTGTCGCAGCAGGAGGAGATGAGGGAATTGGTTGAGAAGCAGAGGAAGAAGGAGGAGGGATTGGGCGATTTCTATCGCTTCCAGAGCCGGGAGAAGAGGAAGGAGAGGCAGAACCAGTTGTTGAGGAAGTTTGATGATGATAGGAGGAAGTTGAGTGAAATGAAAGAGCGGAAGGGGAAGATTCGGGTGCGTTTCTACTTTCCTCTGCTTGATTTGAAGATGCCAATGCTAAACTATCGCAGCCGGAATAAATTTCGTTCCTGTTACAAGTTGGTTTAGCCGGGCGTTTTGGGTTGGTAAAAGTTATAGGTTCAGGCTGGATTGATTGTGAGTATACCGTTTTCTTTCCTCTACTCTTCTATACACCTGATGAGCTCGCTGGGGCCAGAGTAGCAAGACTCGATCTATGATCAGATGTCATGCCATGCCTTCAAACACCAGCGATTCTATTTATCTTCTCACTCCTGAAGTGTTCCACTGTTCATTCTGCTGCTTGTCGTCAGTTTGGTCTCTGGCATTTGCTAACGCAGTTCAGTGTTGATATGTTCGGGCTAGTATAGAATTGAAAGCATAGCTATTACTGCATGGAATATATATGAATGAATTACTCTGTGCCTTCAATGCCGTGTAGACGTATACATATTGTAGACTGCGCTACGAGTACTCCGCACAGACCACTTTAGATCTCAGGCTTGGCGATGACATCTTCTCTGCACTCTACAGGTACCCGGGGTATTTGTACAAAACCACTTGCATATTCCAGCAGGACATCTTTATTTGAATAACAGATTTTCGATCCTCAGTGACCGCGCTTTTTGGAATCATATTTGGATTTGCGCTGAGCGCTTTCAACACGGCAGAAATCAGTTCTGCGTTTATCCAACACCCTCCGCATTCCACTCACAACTACAGACGAGACACTACACTATACTATACTTAACCATCGAAAACCGGCAATTAACCATACAACAATGGCCTCCGACTCAGCCGGCGGCTTCATCCACCCCTCCCTCCCCTCCCCTGCGCCCTCAACAATGTCAACCTCAACCTCAACACCTTCCCTTCTCCCACAACAACGCACACACCCGCTCATAGCGGGTTCGATGAAAGAAACGGCTGTGATAAATCATCTGGATAAGAGTATTCTGGGGATTAACCGGCGGCATGCGAAAAAGTTTAGCAGTACTTATGGAGGCGGGGCGCCGGACGGTGGTGAGGGAGAAGGCCAGGGTGAACGCGGATACGAGAGTTTCAAAGAAATGGTTAGGGATATCGAGAGCTTAGTCGATGTCGTCTGGGTTAGTGGCACGCGTACGTTTCCTTCCTCCTCACCCCCCACCTTCTTCCGATTCAACCAGTTACACTAGAACTAACAACCGCACGTATACAGCAACGCTCCAAATCCCATACATGATCTCCCTCGCCGTCCTTGTGAACTCCAGCCTCACCTCCTACCCCTTCACCCCACGATCGACCTTCCGCCTCCTCCGCAAACTAGACTCCGTCTTCGCGTCGCTGTTAACAGGCGAAGACGCGGACTCGGGGGCTCCGCTGGCGGGGTTCGAGACGAGAAGGAATATTGTCTCAATGACAGAGAAGGTGCGGATTAAGAGTATTGCGGAGGCGTGTCGGATGGTTGTTATGGAGGCTAGGGAGAGGAGTGATGATGATGATGATGCTAGTGATGAGGAGGGGGAAAATGAGGATAGTGAGGAGGAGATGATTGATGTGTTTGGAAATGCGAATACGAACGTGAACCCGGATGTGACTGTCAACGCGGTTGATGAGTATCATGAGACTGGACGGTGGGAGATGGAGGCGGCGAGGGTGTATGAGAGGACGATTCAGTTGTTAGGTGATGAGTTTGGGAGCCAGGGGGAGTTTGGGGATGAAATTGGGCAGCGAGAGATTACGCCTCCGTGCGCATCTAGTACAGATATTCAATGACGATGGGATATCCATGGCACGTATTCTACGTGGAGATCAATATCGGGGATACGACAGGTTTCCCTATGCCTGCAAAGACAATCCCTTCCCATAAAAGTAGCAGTGAAGGACTTCCAAAAAATCGCAGCTTATCTTAAATCTTAACACCCAACATAGTACACTAAATAAGTGACAGCCCTAACTAAATCATCAGACCAGAGCACTGGGTCGTCGACTAGATGTAAGCTCCTGAAATGCAAAAAGCGAACTCCGTAACGGCTGAAAATTACAGGGCACCGGTGGATTCAATCTTTCAGAACACCACGCGATGGGCCTCAGAATTTTAAGCGGACTGGGATCGGAAGCACAGGGCGGATGATGATTGGTGCTTGGGCGATGGTGATTGTAATTTCATCTGGCTGGCCTGTGTGGATCGCAGAGTATGCACAAGTGCAGTTAAGTACAAGGGGAGTCGATGAGTCGATTGATGGACAATTGGAGTAGAGTTTATTGTCTAGAGACTATGGGCCATACAGGACGAAGAACTGGTGATATCTGTTTTCTCTTGAAGTTCATGGTAGAGCGCAGTGGCAATGCCCCTCTTGAGCAGGCATCGATCCATGGTTCCCAGGAGGAGCGATATTAATTGTATGTCATGCATCCACTGAAGAGTTTTCCTCTACTCCGGATGTGCTTATTAGAAGAGTAATCATAGCATGCCAGGTACCTGCGTTATATCACAGATCGAGTTGTTAACAAAAGTACATGCTCGATGCAAGGAATTATTGTACTCCGTATCGAGGGGTAAATAAGTACAGTACTCGGAGTAACTCCTTGCTCATTCCATGTACGAGTACCCGTACTCCATAGCGGCCATGGTAAATACCACCAGGATGGATGAATGGATCAAGCGCGCGTCGACGCGTCTGAGTTTTTTCTTGTCTTTTTTTTTTTTCCTTGGTTAAGGTTCAGTATCAGCTGGACAATGGCATAAGTTTCATAAATACACAATTTGGGAAGTGTGGCTTGTTGCAGACAACGGCGTCTTTCGGGACTGAATACGAACCACCCCGGTTCGCAATGTCCGGCCAATCACGGGCTACTAACCAGAAATCCTACTCATGGCACCCTCCATGAGTTCTGGTCGGTGGTTACTGGTACGTACATACTGTACCCTGTACAGGCTGGTAAGCTGGTAATTGTAGTCCGTACTTGTATTATGATGATACTTGTGACGTCGATGGAGATAAGGTCCGGTTGGATCAGGTGACATGCATTGCATCTGCAAGGACTGTTTCTTCAGTGCTCAGTATCATATCAGCGTGATCGTTAAACAGGATTCACATTCTCTGTTCCAGCGTCCAGGTCCTCGTGCGATACACGGCGTACTCTGCGGCATAAAGAAGCCTGAGCCGAGCCGTGGCCGCTGATACAGGCTAGTATTCAGTATTGAAGTAAGGTCATTCTTTATCTTCTTTGTCCTCGCATCCCGTCAAGCAAGGATAGATTGATATATAAGTACGATTAATCAAGTGACTGGAAAGCCCTTGATTAGTGAAACTGCAGTAATAACATGCGACTGTGTATTGGAGGCTGAAACTGCCGCGGCTGCATATCGACACTTATCCCATATATAGAGAGAATGGAGTAACTTGTGAATACAGATATATTCATATTTATAGTCTATTCAGAAAATAATAACAGTTCTGTCAGTCTATCATCACTCTATTCAATAAGTGACTGTACAAATAAAACCAGCCGTGTCCGTGCAGGTAATTTTGTAATTTGCGTAATGCTCCATCTGCCGGTGCCCTATGTATGTAAGTGTATGGGTATTCTATTATTACCTTTTTTTTTTTTTCAGTCCCCTCCATTTGCTGAAGCATATCTGGAATTCTCTTTTTTTTCCTTTTACCCCTCCTCTCTCGTTCTCCTCTCTTCCTCTCTTCTCTTTTTCTCTTTCTCTTCTCTTTCCTCCTCCTCTCTTCAATCTTCTTTTAAAATCTTTCCTTCTCTGGTCGGATCTTAACGGAGTCGGTTTGCGAATCGCCTTTTTCCTTTTTTCTTCTTTTTGTCGTTTTCTGTTTGTTCAGATCTCGTTTATTTCTACCAGTCAGTCCATTGCGGGAGTTATCTTTGGCTTTCTCTCGTCTTAACGTCTTTGCGCCACGACAACAATTTCCCACGCACTTTGTGATTCATTTTTATTAGCAAGGTTGATTCAATCTTGTCTGGTGAGTACTGCCCTTTTTTTTTTTTTCCTTGGGTTTTGTTTTTGTCTTGTTTTTATTTTTCGGTTGAGGAAGGTGGATGGCCGAGGCCTGGAGGATGGACACTCTCCACCCTATGACAGAACACAAATCATTTCACGAGGAAAGAAAAACCCGACTCTCTCCTTCTCCTTCCTAGACGGTCATTCTACGGCTGTGGGCGAGACTAGTCTTATCGATCTGCGGTGATGAATGCTGCCTTGATACGTACGTGCGTGCGCCGGTGCTCTCGCTTTCTGCCTTGACCACTTCTTCTCCCACGCCATTTATCGGGGTTCTCCCTTTGGTCGCCCAGCCAGCCAGCCCACTTCGTCCCCTCCTCCCCAAAATACCCGACCGCACAGTTGTCGACTCCACACCTTGATATTCCAGTGTCCAACATTTATTACTCAAGTCTATTCGAGCTTGCGACCTTGTTGTTACATGGCTTGGTGTCGGACCGGGTGGATTACAAATCGGGTCGACGGACTGGTCTGGGACGGTCGCAATCGGCGAAAAATGGAGCAAGATTTTGAATGTATCCTTTGACGAATGCGGTTGTATTGCGGATACCGGAACTGAAGAATTGCTCGACTCCCTTTTTTTTTTTCCTTCGCCTTTTCGCCGACTTATTGAACGAACATCTCTTTCCTTGACGTTTGGTGTGTTCGCATCATAGCATTAAAACCGTCTCACGCGACATCTCTACTCGGATAGTCCGGTCTTGGCAACGAGAGTATCGATATCGCATACAATCCACGGCAGACATTCTTCACTCGCGATTTCTTGTGTACAAGCAAAGTTGGACAGCTTCTTTTTGTCGGTGTCAGACAGCATCAATTGCGTTGCGCTACTGCACTGTGCACTGTGCATTGCCTCCAGGCCTCGTCATCCAGATTCATCGTTAGAGCGTTCCCGTGATCAGCTCCCCACTAACCGATTTTTTTTCCACAGAAAGAATACTCTTCTGTCCTTTACGGATTTCAACGAACGCACGCTCTCTCTTAACGACTCCCACGAAGTCCCAACTGTACGAGCCGTTTTCGGGTTAGAAAAGTTGTCGAATTTGATACATTTCTTTACCAAGCGCCAAAATGTCTTTCCAGAACTTCGATTCCTTCCAGAACCAGGCCGACGCTGCCGCTGCCGCTGCCGCCCCCGCCGCTCCTGCGGACACTGCTATGGCTGGTCAGGACACTGCCTTCCAGGGTCCCGCTGGTGATGCCGCTGCGGCTGCTGTTCCCCAGCAGGGTGCCGATGGCAAGACCACTCTCTGGTACGTTTAGCTCTGGAGAATGCGCGGTTAGTGCATGCGCTAATAAATATGCAGGATGGGTGAGCTTGAGCCTTGGATCGATGAGAACTTCATCCGCAACCTGTGGTTCCAGATGGGTGAGCAGGTCAACGTCAAGATGATCCGCGACAAGTTCTCTGGGTGAGTACCTTAGTTACACCATAATCTGCTGAAGGCGATCCTAATGTTGGTAGTAGGAGCAATGCCGGCTACTGCTTCGTCGACTTCACTTCCCCTGCTGCCGCCGCCAAGGCCCTGTCTCTGAACGGCACCCCCATGCCCAACACCAACCGTGTGTTCAAGCTCAACTGGGCTACTGGTGGTGGCCTTGCTGACCGCAGGTAAGTCTAAATGCTGTCAGCGGTATCATATCGCAGATCACTAACTTGAGTGCAGCCGTGACGACCGTGGTCCTGAGTACTCCATCTTCGTTGGTGACCTTGGTCCCGAGGTCAACGAATACGTCCTTGTCTCTCTCTTCCAGAGCCGCTTCCCCTCTTGCAAGTCCGCCAAGATCATGACCGACCCCATCAGCGGCATGTCCCGCGGATACGGTTTCGTCCGCTTCTCCGACGAGAACGACCAGCAGCGGGCTTTGAGTGAGATGCAGGGTGTCTACTGCGGTAACCGCCCCATGCGTATCTCGACCGCCACACCCAAGAACAAGGGCCCCGGTATGATGCCCGGTGGTATGGGCATGCCCGGCCCCGCTGGCATGTACCCTCCCATGGGCGCTCCCCCCATGGGCTTCTATGGCGCTCCTCAGCCCATGAACCAGTTCACCGACCCCAACAACACCACCGTTTTCGTTGGTGGCCTCTCCGGCTACGTCACTGAGGACGAGCTCCGTTCGTTCTTCCAGGGCTTCGGTGAAATCACCTACGTCAAGATCCCTCCTGGCAAGGGCTGTGGTTTCGTCCAGTTCGTCCAGCGTCATGCCGCCGAAATGGCCATCAACCAGATGCAGGGCTACCCCATTGGTAACTCGCGGGTACGTCTCAGCTGGGGCCGCTCTCAGAACAACTCCGGCCCCGCCGGAAGCCCCTACCGTCCCGCTCCCCCACCGCCGCCGATGTACCCGTCCATGGGCATGCCGCCAGCTCACCAATACGGTGGTTTCGCGCCTATGAAGGTTGGTGGTCCTGAAGCCACTTGGCAGTCTCCTTTTTGAAAACAAATTTAACGAACCGTTCTTAGTAAAAAACGACAACAAAATTAACAACATGACCAACAACAACAAAAGCGTTCTGTTTTTTGAAGGAGGCACTAACAGGAGTTCTGCGTCATTTCAATAATGGGTCTTTTGTGTTGTAACAAGCCTGCTATTTCTGCGAAAGTTCCCCTCCTATAGCTCCCTCTTCCGTGGGCGCCCTTTTCTCCTGTGCTACTTATTTCATTACATCTGAGCGCTTTGGTTTTGTCTTTTCCGTTTTCCTTTCCCGTCTTCGTGAAGCAAGATTGAGCTCGTCTAATAGCCCAACTGTTGTGTTCTTTTATTGTCGTTTACCCTTTTCTATAACCCATCTGTCTCCCATGTTTTTCTTTTTTATGTCCCTGTTATTTGTTCTTCCCTTTCGATGCCCCGATTTCTTTTCGTTTCCTTTTAAATATCGTGCTTCCGGCCCTGGGTCTTCGTTCTACGTGTGATGGGATTGTTGATGCGCTTCGTTTTCCCTTATACTCCTTGGGCAGGCATTCTGCGAAAAGTTTTCATATTCCCAAATCTTTTCTCATGAAGCAGTCAAATTGAAGTCATGTTCGCTTTTTTTTTTTTAGGGATGCTATGTCATGCTTTTTGCTAGACCAACGGCCTGTACAACATTTTCTTTTTCCTTTCGTCCGTTTGCTTTCAATTCAATTCATTCCATGACGGAACTCGGAATGCTTCTCTTCTATTACTACTCGGCCTTTAGTTACTTGGCAGTTATATTTCGTCTCTGTAGATATTTAGGGTTGATAGAACGGTTAGTGGGCGCCTGCCTATACAAGAATGACCCGTTTAGGAAAGAACCATGCCGGAGGGCAGTCTTCTTTCCTTTCCTATTATTCTCTATTGCTCTCTCCCTCTCACTTTTCTCTCATCACCCAAATACCTCTTCTGAATTATTTCCATCCTCCGGTTGCTGGCACCGTCCCCTTCTCTCATCCGTATACAGATGTGGATGTCGCTTTCTTACACTGTTATTGTCTATCAGTTTCACTTCCCCAGACTTAGTTCCTCATCTCATCTCGTATTCTAAAGGCAAACAGTCGTGAGCCTCTACAAACGCCCAGGATGCGATACGAAAACTGGGATGTCCTCCTCTTTCCAGGGGACTCCAAAACCCCGATCCAGGAGTTCAAGACGCAGTGCTCTGTGATCCAAGGCAGAGGTGCTCATTTTTTTTTCCTTGGCTCTGTTTATCACTTACTAACACACGCTTTTCCTACCAGAGTCGCCCTACCTCAACGATATGGGACCCGTCCTAGGCCCACAGTCTTTCCAGATGCCGCCAGGAACCCAGACTTTGCTGCCGGTCCTTGGTAGCTACATCCCGAGCTTGCCAGATGGTGTCCCGTTCCGAGCATCTATTCATAACTGGGACCAGCCTGTGCCTAGTCGGTTGATGGATAGTCTGATGCAGCCTGATGATGCATTGTTGTATCATGCTCAGGTCTATATCGATGGGGAGCCAGCTTCGTGAGTCGTTTTGGTTCCCGTTGCGAGACGGTTGTTCTGACGAGGAATAGGGGCTGTGTTTTCGGTCAGAGGACTACCTGGCCTCATGTTATTGGTAAGTGTTGCTATTGTCTCGGATTGGGATCGTAATGTTAACGTCGCTGTTCCTAGACTTGACTCCCAGTAGGTCGATTCTTTTCCATTTACACGGTTCGATCCGCTAACAGCGTTCAGAAATCGACAAGAATGGGGACCAGGAACTCCTTCGCTTTCCACCATTCCACGAAGAGATACTACACCAAAAGTTGTCGAGTGCAGCCGACTTCTTCGGCAAAATCGTCATTGTGATCGCGGAAGGCTTCGCTCGTCCTCATCGTTCTCCCCCAATCGAGCGGGTCAGGGATGTCATCGCGTTCTCGTTTCAGCATGGCCCTTTACGTAAGGCTCCTGTCTCTTATCACTGCTAGGTTTCAACTGACTGGGAACAGGCATCTTGGAACTTGCCAATATTGCCTGGCCGAATGCTTCCATGTGGATGCACGCACAACAACAACCTTTCCAATACAATTCCGGCCGTACCTCACTCGATGACCTGAAAGAATCAAAGGACGCTCATACCCACTCACCGTCAAAGTACCGCCGGGCAGCCGCACTTTCGGGCGCTCATGTTCAATCTCCGCCTCCGTTTTACGGCGCTTTATCGCGCCCTAAGGGCTTCCAGATGCCTTCAACCCAGTGGTCGTCCGACGCTCCAGGGGAGCCCATATGGGTTCACCAAGAGCCGCAGATCGTGGGAGACCCCTTTGGAGATGCGTATATCATTGATCATCATCGAGGGCCAAGATCATCCCAGAGTGATATTACTATGCCTGACTACCAGTCGAGCTCCAGCGGCAGCAGTCGCGCGACTTCCGGCTTTAGCGGCGTCAGTTACGAACACAGCAAGCAGCCTAGTATTGCTGGTGTGCTTAACGAAGACCAGTATAGCCGGGCTTTCCGACATTTTACTCCACCGAGGGAGCCGCTTTCCGTCCCCAGCTTTGTGCCCGTTGGTTACAAGTCCTCTACGGAACGCCGCGATCGAAGTGCGAGTCGTCACCCATTGCCATCGATGATGAAAAATGTTTCACTGTCTGGAATCAGAGACATATCAGGGCACAGCAACAAATCCGTCATTACCGATCCCTTCCAGTCCGTCGCTGGATCAGAGACTACTGAGCAGTTCTACGCCAGCCCTGAGGTTCAGTCCAAATCCAGGCAGGAAAGTTTGGTCCAGGGCGAGGAGACTCCCCGCAAGGGATATGACAGGACTCAGCAAACCCCGACGAAGACACCTTTGCACGCCAGCGCGAGTCTTGAATCCGTCCTGTGATGTCTCTGGCTATCGTCTTTGATGTAGATTGATGCACCTGGCCCAATGACATGGGATTATACGACAGCCTAGCCTCTGATGATATTTTTAGGACAATCGTCTGTTTAGCTTTTTTTGTACCGCTGCGCTCCATGTTATACCCTCGTTTACGTGCACAGATTTTGGCACTTTTTGGACCCTCACATTGGCTGATATATATATATATTGGCTGACAGTATACCACTTTCGTTACTCCAGCCGTAGTGATGTGCGTCTCAATCCATGGCATTTAATACCTTTTATTGCATAGAGCTAATGGTGGAACTTGAAGTATGAATATTGATATTGGTATATCGTGACGAACATGGAAAATTACAGGTAGGGCCTTTTCTGGAATTAATTAAATCTCATAAAATTTAATCCTAAGTTAAAAAGTCAACAAGTCCTCGATGGTCTAGTGGTCATGATTTCCGCTTGTCAATTTAACAATTGCAAGCGCGGGAGACCTGGGTTCGATTCCCAGTCGGGGAGATTTTTTTATTTCTCGTTTCGCCGCTGTATCTTCAGCGGTTATGAAGGTGTGGTGACTGTTTGCCATTTTCTTTTTGCTGTAGAAGCTACTGTGTCTATTTGACTATCAACAATCGTTGATTACGTTAAATTTCTTCGAATTGTTCGTTGCCCAAGAAGGCTCCCAACTGACGGATATATACTTGCCGCTGCTTCATTATTTTCTCCGTCTGTCATATCCTCTCCAACATCCCTAATTACAGCGACTACTCAGGCTTCCCATCACCAACCTGCCTTCCCCCAGCATCATGCTTCCCAAAACAAGCAAACTGATACTCCGCATCTCTCTTCAACCCCGGCACCGCAGCCACAAAATCCCTCACATCACAGAATCCATTAACTCCCTTCTCACATCTCTTCAACCCATCAAGCGGAACAGGCGCATTGTTCAGCATAAACCGGATGTAATCCGTCGTATTCTTTCCACCAGAAAGATCCGGGTTCGAGTACAGCACGGGATCCAAGTGCTTGATGGAAGTCGGGGACGGACAACTCCAAACCTCGGTGTTTAGGCGTGCGCCAAAGGGTGTGAGTTTGTTGAGGTTGAATGTGCGGTTGGCTGGGGCGTGGGTTATGTTCGCTGCTGGGAGGCCCGTTGGGCCGTACTTGAAGTATTCGAGGCCCAGGGCTGTTAGGACGGAGATGATGATGTCGTCATGGGACATGTCCATGTACAGTGGTTGGCCTAGCGGGAACGTCCTTTCGTTGTTGTCGTACGTAAAATTAACACTCGTATCACCGGAAGTGATGAGTTTAGACTGTAGTCTTGCAGCGAGTTCGAGGATGTAGCCGATGCCCTGCGCACGACCTGTTGAGGCGCCGAAACCGTAGTCCCCATAGAACTGCAGGTCGAGGATGTACTCGTAGTCTTTCCATTCTTGTTCTGTGAAGAGGGTGCAGAAGGGGGAGGGCGAGGGATGCGTGCTGTAGATTGCGTATTCGTAGGGGCACATGTTGAGCATGGCGAGGATGTCGGAGGGGGTTAAGTGGAAGTCATGTGGGAGGTAGCGAGAAAGGCGGGTTATGGCAGAGTGGGTTAGGGCCGGGAGGAAGGATTCTACGGCTGTGTCTCTATACGCATGCATTGTTAGTAATTGGTGATATAGGTGGTGTGACAGTTGGGTTGGGGGCGTACCCTTGGTAGCCTTCGCGAGAATCGCCAGGACAGGAATCGGTTGAGGCGAGGGTGTTGTTGAATGAGTCGACTTCGGGGATGACGACGAGATCGTACTGCGGGTACGAGCTGTTGGCACCGGAGTTACCAAAGAAGCCGCCTATCACTGTTAGCACTATCCATTTAGTTAAAGGAAGAGGGCAGCATACTCAACCACCACCTGGCACTCTCCAAAATCCGCGCCTGCGACGTAGTCCGAAACACCGGCTTCGCCCTCCTCGTTCCATTCGGATACACATTCAACCCCTCACTCCACCTCATAACCCCAGCCCCAGCCCGATATAACAACCGCCCATACCTCCCCCACGCATCAGCCCCAGACGTCGCCTCCGTCGCAGCACCACTCCCCAGTAACGTATCCTCACCCATCATATACTCCCAGTCATTCAAAAACGCCAGCGGCCCACGCGCCAACGTCCTATGTGGGTGCTGCTCAGTGTAGTTCTTAAGCTTCTGCGCGAACTTCTGCATGCCTAGACCGTCGAGGTCGGAGGCTGTTGGGTAGCGTTGCGCGTGCCGGTGGAGGATATGCACCTGTGTTAGTTCGCAGCCGCGAGGGACGCCGTTTGACACACCGAAGCCCGGGCTGTCGGCGTAGGGGCTTAGGTTGCCCCAGCTTGTGGTGATGTCGAAGTTGGATGCATATTTTGCGCCAGTGGGTGCGGATGCTTCCGCTGCAGAGGAACTCGATGCAGTAGCTGCAGCGGCGGGATCGAGCCCTAGAAGGGCCGTGGCGAGGAGCACTGCGGTAGGTGAATTTAGTAACTGCATTTCGACCACTAACTACTCCGTACTACACAGTAGAATGCGATGATAAAGGAGCGTACCCTGAAGGCGCTCATGAGATATTTATCTCCAGTCAGTCATGAGCTTAGCCTGCGCACTAGCACCAAGTCGTATTAGCCGGTGGGGCGTGCCTCTCTAAGGAACACAAGAGGAACCGTAGGAAACTGGTCAGCCTAGCCTAGCAGCTCGTCGGGGGGGCTCCGACATCACGTATCGCAATTTTTTCTTTCTTTCTGTAGTAACATGGTTAGGGAAAGGGTTTCCTTTTGGGGGTGAGATCAGCAGTCGGAGTTGAGGGTTTGTGAAAGGCCGAGGTGCGAGGTTGAGCGAGGTTGAGCGAGGTTCAGCGGGGTTGAGGAGAGTAGAAAACGGTCAGTGCTTTATATCCAGTTTATGCTACTCGGATACTCCGGTTACAAAGCACTTACCATATTGTTAGTCTTGTATGCGACGAGATGATATGAATTTAGGCATGTTCAAGTCACGTGATTATATGCGGGCTGCGGGCGGTGAAGTCACGGGCATCAATGCTGTCCTTAACCATCGCAGCTGTGCTTTGAATTCGCCCTGGAAAGGATTCAGTTATTGCAGGCTGGATTCCGGCAGGTAACTGGAGGTATTGCTTTTGCGAACACTATTAGGAATTGCAATTTCGGAAAGTAGTAGAGGAGCCTCTCTGCGAGCGATCACGATGACCACCAAAGCTCCGGAGGACGAAGTATGCCAGTCTGTGCTGGACTTTGTCGCAGACGGCGCTTATCCGGAATCCGAAAATGTTGTGTCATCTAAGCTTCCTGCGTCAGCTCTCTCGAAGGAATTGGAGTTGATATCGAAGGCTCGCGAGCAAGTCGAGGTTGGTGTCCTGTTTATTCAACCCCGCAATAACGTTGTTGCCGCATACTAATGAAGATGACAGGCCGAAATAAGCACGCTCAGCCGCGAGAATGACTTTGACGCCGATGGTTGGATATCGCAAGCTAAGCAGCTACATGCAGACATCGAACGGTCGAGACACACTGCGCGGGAGATTGTTTCGATGCACGAGAGCACGAGACCCTTGGAGTTGAAGGTCGTGGATGCCGCCGCCAAAGTCAACCTGATACAGACGGAAATCACGTTCAACGAGGCTGTGACAATTACTCTGGAGGAGGTCGAGAGGCTCTGTCAGCAGCTCGAGGCTGGACGGGCGAGTCTGCGCGAGGGCGGGATAATGGAGGCTATTGACATTTTGGAGGAAACCGAAACGGATGTCAATGCGGAAAGTCTCTTTGCGGATACGAATGTGAAGAGCATTCTGTCAGAGAACGTTGCTGGGTTGAGGCAAGAGATTGCGGGTTTCCTTATTGCGCGGTGGAATGACCTGTTGTCGATTGATAGGGAGCAGCACAAGTTGCTCATTGCAGGAGACGGGTATAGAGCTATGCTGGAGGAGACTATTGCAGCACTGTCTCGACTGGATATGCTGGTCGCAGCCAACGACAAGCTCCAAAAAGACCTCCTTTCGGCAATCATCAACCCAATCTTGCTACCTAGTGTGCCTCTTCAAAGTCGTGGTGTTCGTGTTGATGCCTCTGGGATTACAGTCGACGCTGAGCCAACCACATCTACCGTTTCTGAAGTGCTAAATCGCATCACTCAAGTCTTGGGTTATCTCGAACAAAACCTACCGACATCCATCATGACCCCTTTCTCCGATTATTTTATTCCTAGCCTCTCTTCAAAAATCATCTCATCCTGGTTGTCCTCTGCGATACCTACAGAACTCTCTGGGCTAGATGAATTCGAGAACACGCTGGATCATGTTCTCAAATTCACCAAGACTATAGAGACTTTGAGCTGGCGCGGCCATGAAGAGCTTGTTTCTTGGGTTAACCAAGCCCCTCGTCTTTGGCTTACTACGAGACGGGTTGATTCGCTAGACCAAATCCGCAGAGTCCTCACTGCTGCTCGCGGAGCAACCAAGCAAGTGGAAAGAGTCGAGAAACAGCAAGTATCCGAAGCGGACGAAGCCCTCTTGGAGAATGGACCTTCTGATGACTGGGATGCTGGATGGGATGATGATAACGAGGAAGAAACCAACGGAAAGCCTGCGGCGCAGCCGGAAGAAGAAGCGGATGTCAGTGCTTGGGGTCTCGATGATGACAAGGATGATGTTCCAGAGACCAAGCCGGACGCTGCTGCAGCACCCGCGGCAGATGATGAGGATGATGCTGGAGATGCTTGGGGTTGGGGTGATGAGGACGATGAGACCCAAGAGAAGCCCTCGCAATCTCCTGCGGCTGACGCGACGAAGCCCACCAACGGCAATGCTTCATCTGGCCAAAGCGCTTCGAGAGAGGTCACGTTGAGAGAGACGTACATGGTGACGGATATTCCTGATTCTATCGTCGATGTCGTGCTGCAGCAGATTACGGACTCGCAAACCATATCACAGCCTGCGTAAGTGATTTCCAATCGTTTTATCTGTAAACGAAAGCTAATAAATAACAGACATCATAACTCGCGTGTGGTCTCGTCAGGAGCAGCGCTTCTTGCACTTCCTACCTTGATCCTCGCCATGTTCAAGGCCACGGCATCTTCGTTCTATGGCTTTAAACTAAACGCAGGACAAATGTACCTGTACAACGACAGCATGTATCTCGCGCAACGAATCCGTAATATCGTCCAGGAACACCAGCTTTCAAGATTAACCACTGATATCGACGCGCTTGAGAAGTTCGGCAAGACTGCCTACAGTAAGGAGATGCAGACCCAGCGCACCATTGTTACGGATCTGCTTGACGGTACTCAGGGCTTTGGTCAATGCTCGGAGCAGCCATTCCTGGGCGAGTGTGAAAATGCAATCAGCGCCACGGTTGACAGGATCCGCGACGTCTACACGGAGTGGAAGCCGATCCTATCTCACTCTGCGCTTCTCCAATCAATCGGATCTCTAGTCTCGACTGTGATCAACAAGATCATAATCGACGTTGAAGACCTGGGTGATATCTCCGAACCACAATCACAGCGTCTCGTTTCATTTTGCAACCAGGTTTCTCAACTGGAAGATATCTTCATTCCCGAAACCACTGGCGGTGCGGAAGCTGTTCCTATGACGGCTGTCTACGTTCGGAATTGGCTCAGGTTCCAGTACTTGATAAATATCCTGGAGAGCTCTCTTGCTGATATCAAGTTCCTCTGGCTTGAGGGCGAGCTGCGCTTGGAGTTTTCGCCTGACGAGGTGGTTGATCTGATAAAGGCGCTCTTCGCTGAGTCTGACTATCGGCGGAAGGCGATTGCCGAGATTCGTCAGAATTCTTGATAATTATTCTATCCTTTTTCTTGTACATAGTAGCATAGAAAATCGTTCAATGCCATAGGATCTCCGACTCCTGCACAAGTGGCCGCACCGGACGCCGTATTTTTTTCTCACCAGCGCCGCTTGGTCCAGCCCGCAAATGACATCGAATTTTTCTACATTTATTTTTACGCACTCTACCTTAACCCAGACCTTTATAATAACACATGATGGACGTGGATCAAGATCACGCAATGGCTCAGGCTGCGCAGAGACAGGTTCGTGTGCAGCTCATGAGCAAGCAAGAAGATATTGCTCTGCCAGAGAATACTGGACCGATTCTGGTTCCTACAGGTGAGAACACCAATGCTTTCGCAAACCGATTAATATTAATATATGAAATCCGTTAAAAAGGACTGCGCCGTTATGCTCTGTCTACGCTGGTGAACAACCTTCTTCAAAACGACAAGCCGATCCCGTTCGAATTTTTGATCAATGGCACATTCCTCCGGACCTCGATCGATGAATACCTAACCGCCAATGGAATCTCTTCCGAAACGACCATTGAAATTGAATATGTCAGAGCGCTAATTCCCCCGCTGCACATCGCCTCGTTCGAGCATGACGATTGGGTCAGCTCGACGGATGTGCTCTCTGCGACGTCGGTACCAGCCTCGTGGGCTTCTGCGACAGTCCGTCCGGGCCAGGAGCGGATCCTTTCTGGAAGCTACGATGGTCTGCTTCGCGTGTGGAATATGTCGTCGCAGATCGTCGCGACGTCGCCTTCGGTGACTGAGGGAGGTCACAGTGCTTCGATTAAAACTTCCAAGTTCGTTTCGCCGAACCAGATTGTTTCTGCTGGTTTAGACCGGACGGTGCGATTGTGGAAGTATGCTGAAGAGGAGGGCGGTTTCTCGGGGACGATTTCGCCGCAGCTTGAGCTGTATGGGCACAAGTCTGGCATTAACTCGCTGGCCGTGCATGCGCCGTCGAACCGTGTCTTGTCTGGTTCGTCGGACAACACCGTCGGATTCTGGTCGATCAAGAAGAACGATGCACCCGCCGCCCCGGAGAACCTGCTCCCATCTGCCGCATCGCGAAGCTCGAAGAAGAGGAAGCTGAACTCGGCTGTGAGCACGGCCCAGCGTGGTCCTCTGTCATTGATGTCTGGACACACGGCACCCGTGTCCGCTGCCATTTTCGACGCAAAGGACTCGACGGTTGGATATTCAACATCCTGGGACCATTCCCTGCGCACTTGGGATCTGGTCACCTCTGCCCTCGTCGACACCCGTACCTTGTCCCACTCGCTTCTTTCTCTGGAACACCTCCCCGAAGTCCATCTTCTGGCCGCGGGTACGTCTGCTCGCCACATCACCCTCATAGACCCTCGTACGTCTGCAACGACGCTCTCCGCCATGACTCTGCGCGGCCACACGAACGCCGTCGTCTCGCTCGCGCGCGACCCCCACAGCACCTACGGCCTCATCAGTGGAAGCCACGATGGCACATGCCGGATTTGGGATATCCGGTCTACGAAGACAGACAAGGATGGTGTTGTTGGCGAGAGCGTCTACTCGATCTCGCGGAAGAGTCTGGAGGAAGGCGGGAAATCGGACAGCAAGCGCGTTGGTGGTGAGGGTGTTAAGGTGTTTAGTGTTTGCTGGGACCAGACGGTTGGGATTGTTAGTGGTGGTGAGGATAAGAGGATCCAGGTTAATCGGGGAGAGGGGGTTTTGTCGTCGGCGAAGTAAGAATAGAGCTGCACATATGTATTTGGGCATGGCGTTTTGTAATGGATAGAGAATTTTGTTCCGCATACAGAGTTATTTTCTTGTTCTGTTCAATGGTAGGATTGAGAGTCTTATATTTTTCCATCCGATCGTCATATATAACATTGAGTATAGTACAATTCGAAGTTCATGAAACAAATACAAAGAAATAACGCCATCCATGCCCTCATAACGGGGAATCAGTCACCCAAGACACAGAACCCAACTAAATCACAGCCTTCTCTCCATTCGGTTAAGCTTAACAGCTGTTTTAATCTATCACCCGGTGAGCCAACCCAATCCACCCTCTCAACCCACAATCGTAAAAGAAACATACCTGGTTCCTCGTTCTCTGGCCCCGAACCGGCAACCCCAAAGCATGCCTCCGTCCGCGATAAGTCCCCGTCTCCTTCAATCGCTTAATATCATCCAGAGTCTGTCTGCGCAGGTCATTCTCGATCTTCATATCGGAGAGCGCGGCCGTGATGTCCAGGACCTGCTTGTTGGCCAGCTCGCCGACTTTGCACGTCGGGTTGATGTAGAAACGCGCGAGGAGGCGCGAGGAGGTGTTGTGGCCGATGCCGAAGAAGGATTCGAGGGATTTCTGTAGTTGTTCAGGTTAGGATGAGGGTTCGTACTCGAGGTGTTGGTGGGGGCTTGCCTTGACGAGGTTCCGCTCGGGGAAGTTGACGCCTAGGATGAAGACCTGGTGGTTTGTAAGTCTTTGCAAGGGTTCAACTGGGGTTTTTGGTCGTACCATTTTGGCGAACGTAGGCGTGCTTTGACTGGCTTCTTCGATCAGTCCAATTGAAGCGATGCAGTTGGATATCCGGAGCGGAAGAAAATCGCCAGTAACAATGTTTCTCCGTGTGAAAGATTTCCTGTTTAGGTGTGTTAATGCAAATTGCAACGTCGCGTAATAAATTACCCATACACTCCGCACAGCTTTAAGTATATTTGGTAACACACCTTGAAAAATACAAGTCCACCCCTGCTCCGCAAATGCAAGCTGGCCTCCGATTGTCTCAATTCCCATCTTCTGCTCTCATCAGCAATTTTTCTCTAATCTCTTGTCTATAGAGCATCCGGGGCATCATGCAGCTTAGGAGCATTCTCTTTTCTTTCTTCCTCGTCTTCGCGCTTGGAGTGGCCCTTGTCCACGGCGAAGAGGCCAAGCAGCCACGGGGACCTAAGATAACCAGCAAGGTATGTCTTCTGGGTACGTGGTGTATTATATGAGTTTTAGTGCTGATTGTGACTTTGGCAGGTCTACTTTGATATTGAACATGGTGACAAGCCATTGGGTCGTATTGTGCTTGGATTGTACGGAAAGACTGTTCCTAAGGTATGTGTTTACGGGTGCATACTGCATGCATTCTGGAGGAGGCATGGACTAATCTGTTCTTGTGATCATAGACCGCTGAGAACTTCCGGTACGGAATATTCTAAGATCAATTGATACCTGGCGATAATACTGATAATATCAAGTGCTCTCGCTACCGGCGAGAAGGGCTTTGGCTATGAGGGTTCCACTTTCCACCGTGTTATCAAGGACTTCATGATCCAGGGTGGTGATTTTACCCGTGGTGATGGTGAGTTATAAGCGAGGTCCGAGTATGGAGGTCTATGGATGCTAACTGTGCAGGCACCGGTGGCAAGTCGATCTACGGTAACAAGTTTGAGGACGAGAACTTCAAGATAAGGCACACCAAGAAGGGCCTTTTGAGTATGGCCAACGCCGGCAAGAACACCAACGGTTCTCAGTTCTTCATTACCACCGCTATCACTGCGTACGTTTGAGCTCGGTGACTCATAAGATTACAGTACTAATATCTTATAGGTGGCTGGACGGCCGTCACGTTGTCTTCGGCGAAGTCCTTGAGGGCTATGACATCGTCGAGCAGATTGAGAACGTCCCCAAGGGCCGTGGTGACCGCCCGGCGGCGGACGTCAAGATTGCCAAGAGCGGAGAACTCAAGGAGGAGAACGAGACCCAAGGTAGCCATGAGGAACTGTAGACCTGAGCGGTCATTTTACGATTACTTGATATTACGGTGCTGATGGTTATGAGCCTTCGACGACGAAGATAACGAAGACGAAGTAGTAGATGAAATATCCGACAAAGTATCGCCTGCTAAGGTTTCCTCTTATTTCTACCAACAACTGACGCTGCTGTTTGTGATGGTGGCTGTTGTTGGGTTCTTGGTGTACCGCCGGAAGGGAAGAGTGGCGGGGAAGATGAATGAGCGAACAGTGGTGTAAATGCGTACTACAAGCACAAGTATGTGTATCATATTCTCTGTATGTAGGTGTCTAATATATCGAACTGCGTTATTTCTCGGGGTGTTCAGATCGTATGCATCTGCATCTTTGCAGGAGTGGTCAGCAGTGGCAAGTTGGCACTACTGATAGGGCTACCAGTACTCTGTTTTCCGTAGATACAACAACACTACAACAGAGATTTAAATAGAGATCAACCGATTAAGGGATATGAGATCTGTATATGGGCAACATGTGACTTGTGCTTTTTGATTATATATATATATCCTGGCTCTACGGAGTATGGAGAAATACATAGTACATTGACTATGGCCACTGTAGCCACTGACAAGTATAAATGATAAGTGTGTCCATGAAACGATCAATAGCAGACTGACCCAATTAATATTTATTCTATTTCTAACTAGAAGACCGTGTGAACCTGTCTATCTGTCTAACCTGTATCTACTCGATGTATCTGTAGAACGGACCACCGCCTGAGCGGACAGCAGATTCAACAGATGACAGAGCAGTTTTCCACAGACAAAACAAACAACCTCAAATAGACAATTGGACGGATAATAACACCCGTATATACTTATAGATTGGGCGGAGAGAAAGAAAGAAGAAGTAAAAAGGAATAGTATGGCGGCAAGAAGGGCTGTTTTCGCACTGTAAATCGGCAGCCGTCAAAGTCACGCTTTTTGCCTCTTTTTTTTTTTTTTTTCTTCACCCACAAAACTTTTACCACCACTCTTACTCTTCTCTTCAACTCTCCCCTCTTTCTCTTAATCTCTGCCATATCAAAAACACTTTTCGTTTTTGTTTTTCCTTTTCTTTTTATTTCAAAAAGTTCCCTACGCCTTCTCTCCTTTCCCCTTTTCATCTTTTGTCTTGTTCCTGTCTTGTCGGACCTTTTCCTGTGTGCCAGATTTCAAAAAGTCCGCCTTCTGACTTCATCGCCACCGATTGAGCGACGAGGATTTCTTTGGATTTTCACGTCTCTCTTTTTCTGTTTACGGAGAGCATCTGATTCTGGACTTGTCTGGAATTCTTACAGCAAGAAACGCTTATCGAACCCTAAGTTGTACGTGCGCCAACCCAGTCCGCTTTGAAAAAAACCTTTCGTCGCTGTTCCGCACCTGCACCGTACCTGTGTCTTCCACCAAGACGAATATTCACTTACCTCTTCTCTCGACTGAATAGATAGAAATCTCGCAAAATGGCCGACGGCTTGAAAATGGGAAACCTTTCCCTCAACGAATCCCAGCATGCGCCTCAACCTGCCAACCCTGGCCGCGCTGCTTACATCCCTCCCCATCTTCGCCAGCGCAACACGGGTATGAACATGGACGGTGCTACCCCCCCGCCGGGCCCCAGCTCTTTCTCTTCTAGGTACGATATATCTTGGTTTTTCCCTGGTGAAATATAGGATGGTTTCGGCTGACAACGTGCAGAGGTGGCGGTGGCCGTGGCGGCAACTGGGCTAATGCCAACGACTTCTCCCCTCGTGGTCCCAATGGTAATAACAGCTGGATCCCCCAGGAAGGTGCTCGTCGACCTTTTGACCCAAATGCTTACGGAAAACCCGCAGGCGGTGGCTACGGCTCCAGCTCCGGCTCCGGTGCCCAGGCCAGAGGATCTGGCGACGGCCAGTGGCGTGATGGCAAACATATCCCTGGACCCCAGAACCCCCGTTTGGAACGCGAACTCTTCGGACTCCCCAACGACCCTTCCAAGCAGAACACCGGTATCAACTTCTCCAACTACGACGATATCCCCGTGGAAGCCTCCGGTACCAATGTCCCCGAGCCCGTTAACGCCTTCACCAACCCTCCCTTGGATGACCACCTTATCACCAACATCACCCTCGCCGGTTACGTGACCCCCACCCCAGTCCAGAAGTATTCCGTCCCTATTGTTATGAACGGCCGTGATCTGATGGCCTGTGCCCAGACCGGTTCCGGAAAGACTGGTGGTTTCCTCTTCCCCATCCTCTCCCAGGCTTACCAGAATGGACCCTCTACTGCGCCCGCACAGGCGCCTGGTCAGTTTAGCTACGGCCGCCAGCGCAAGGCCTACCCCACCTCGCTCATCCTGGCCCCCACCCGTGAACTTGTGTCTCAGATCTTCGAAGAAGCCCGCAAGTTCGCCTACCGCTCGTGGGTTCGCCCCTGCGTCGTCTACGGTGGTGCCGACATTGGCTCCCAGCTCCGCCAGATCGAGCGTGGCTGTGACTTGCTCGTTGCCACCCCTGGTCGTCTGGTCGACCTCATCGAGCGTGGCCGTATCTCGCTGATGAACATCAAGTACCTGATTCTGGACGAGGCTGACCGCATGTTGGACATGGGTTTCGAACCCCAGATCCGTCGTATTGTCGAGGGTGAGGACATGCCGCGTGTTGATGACCGTCAAACTCTGATGTTTTCGGCCACCTTCCCCCGCGATATCCAGATGCTGGCCCGTGACTTCCTCAAGGACTACGTCTTCCTGTCTGTTGGCCGTGTTGGTTCTACCTCCGAGAACATTACTCAGCGTGTCGAATACGTTGAGGATCACGACAAGCGTTCCGTGCTACTTGACATTCTGCACACTCACGGCACCACTGGTCTCACCCTGATCTTCGTCGAGACCAAACGTATGGCCGACACCCTGTCCGACTTCCTCCTCAACCAGCGTTTCCCGGCTACTGCCATTCATGGTGACCGTACCCAGCGTGAGCGTGAACGCGCTCTTGACATGTTCCGCTCTGGTCGCTGCCCTATCTTGGTTGCCACTGCTGTTGCGGCTCGTGGTCTCGATATCCCCAACGTCACCCACGTCGTTAACTACGATCTTCCCACTGATATCGACGACTACGTTCACCGTATCGGTCGTACTGGTCGTGCCGGTAACACCGGTATCGCTACCGCTTTCTTCAACCGTGGCAACCGTGGTGTCGTCCGCGACCTGATTGACCTCCTCAAGGAGGCTAACCAGGAGATCCCCTCGTTCCTCGAGAGCATTGCTCGTGAAGGCAGTGGCTACGGCGGTCGTGGCGGTCGTGGCGGCCGTGGTCGTGGTGCCAATGCTACCCGTGACATGCGTCGCACTATGGGCGGCGGCGGCTTTGGTGCTGCCCCTAGCTACAGCAGCGGTGGCGGCTATGGATCTGGCGGCTACGGCGGCGGTAGCTATGGCGGCGGCGGCTACGGTGGTGGTACTCCGTCTTATGGCGGCTTCGGCGGTGGCTACGGCAACCCGTCTGGCCCTACCGGTCCCTCTTCCTGGTGGTAAAGGGGAATCAGCGGTTGTGGTCTCTGACGAGGCCGTCAGGTCTGATTGGCTATCATATTTCTTTCTTCCCTTTGTTGCCTTTCATTGACGGTTACGATCAGAACGAGTCCTGAGTTTCTGGTTTTCTATGATTTTATTTTTTTCTTCACTTTCGTCTCAGGAACGGCTTTGTCATGACTGCCACGACTATTTTCTTTTATTGTCATTTCTCTTTTTTTTTTTTTTTTCTTTTTATTCTGCGCCGGTGTTTATTATTTGCTCAGCATCTCGCAAGCCCGTCGTCTGTCTTTTTGTCAATTTTTCTCTTTCATTGTACTCTTTTTTTCGTGGTTTAGACATGGGCACTCGATGCAGTCCGATATCTCCATTTTACGCTTTTGCTCCTGGTTATGTGAGCATCTTGGTCGGCATTGCATGAAAAAAACATCACATAGATCGCGTTGATATTTTTTTCCCTGCTACGACCGGTTTTCACCCCCCAGATACCCATACTTCTTTCATTCGTCTTTCTCAGGCGTTCATATGGAGATAACGCGCTTGAATAATTGCGTGCCGAGCGAAAGGTTGTCGGCTTTTCCTTTTTTACCAAAAGAAAAGTGCTTTTTTTGTTTCTTCGTTTCGTTCGGTTGCGCTGCATCGGACCGTGTCTTCTTTTACTACAGCTGCAGTTCTCGGTTATTTAATGGCGGGCTCTTTTTTACTACCTCAAAAATACTAGTTCTTCTATGATATTTTCCTCCTTGCATGTTATGTGCGTTCTGATTCTTAAAGAAAGGAGAAAATGCCGCTGTCTCTCGAGGGCTTTTGTATGTTTGTTCTCTGCCCCAGCCAGAGCGAGCAAACCGATTGCCGGTATAGAAGGAATACATTGCATTGCACATGGCGTTGGCGGGAGCTGCGGTGTGCACACGACTTCTCCGGACAGCATTGAATGGATTTGATGTTCTTCTCCTTTTCTTCTCATTTATTTCGTTTCTTGTTTCCTCAAATCCATGGAGAATGACGCTGCCTCGCCGTTTGCGAGGTGCCGGAGATGGCACTGGAATGTGTATGCTTCTCTTTTCTAGGACAGATGGCTCTGGGTATTAGAATCGCAATGAGCATTTTCTTTTTCAAGACTTCTTTAAGGTTTCTTTTTAGAAAAAAAAAATAGTAGCTCGTCGAGTCGAACTGGACGTGTTCCATGTAATCGAAGTGCATATGATTGTATACGAGTATCTTCGAATGAGATTGATTTCAGACAATCAACAGTATTCATACAAGTAGTCAATTGGTTTTGTATAAAAAAAGTAATGTAAAAGTGTTATCTGTTATTATACATAGCAGTGTGAATTCTACCGCCGGGATCTGTATACTCAGCGGCCGCCGAAAAAAGATCAGATCCAATTCTCGACCTCCCTTTTTTCTTTCCAGCTGGAAGAATTTTCAGCCTTCTTTCTTTATCTCTCTCCTTCTCTCTCCTCGCACGAATTTCAATCCAACTTTCTCTTTACATCCTTCATTTTTCAGTTCTGCATTTGTCTGTTTGGTTATTCTTTTGCTATACAGCTGACTTCGCTACTTTGAGCCCCATTACGCCATCCATTCAGACACTCGCGGTCAGTCTGACGGACGCCCTCAGGGGGGGCCACCAGCCATTCGACACGCCTAACGAACCTTTTCACTCGACGCTACACACATTCCCCAAAAAAGACCCGCCAAAATGGCCGAGGTCGACACCAGCGCCATCGCAGACGAGTCCTTCGCACACTCCGAAGCCCCCGACGACCAACCCACACCACACCCCAACACCAACGGCACACCCACTGCCTCTAATAATAACACTAATAATGATAATTTCGCCGCGACCCCCTCCACAGCCAACGTCACGGTCGGCACAAGACGCCAGGCCAACGGCACCATCGGCTCCGTCTACTCGGGCAACAAGATCAAGCATCTCAAGAAGGAAGATGGCATCCCGCTGTGGCGCAAGGACATCCAGTACCAGTTCCTGAAGCTGGTGTTTGAAGACCAGACGAAGGTGTTTACGCGGCAGTCGGATGGGCAGAAGGGAATGGATTTTGCGGATATTTATATGGATGCTATGGCGAGGAGTAGCAAGACGAGCAAGATTCTGAAGGATAAGTTGCAGAATGATAAGCCGGCTGCTATTAGTATGGCTATGGTTTGTTTGTTGGTGAATTTCGGGAGAATGAATACCACGCTGAATTGTATGTTTCGTCTTCTATGGCTGTTTTTTGTCTGCTAACTGGCGCAGTCTTCCCTGAAATGCGTGCTCAGCTGAGAACCTACCACTCCATCCCTTCGTTACAGGCGCATCAAGATCCCCATGCGTACAAGCAGCTCCAAGATGCTCCGCGTCTCAAATCGATCCTCAAAGGCGCGTCGGAAGACTTCGACCAGCCCAATACCCTTGAGAAGATCAAGCGCCATGCGGTTCCGCGCACCAACCCTGTTAACCTCATCTTCGTCCTAGCCCAATACGCTCCCAAAGTCTCCGAATTGCATTTCTTTCCTCCGCGCGACTTCTTCGACCTCGTTATGCGATCGACACTGAGCAGCGCCAGTCGTGCTAAGGCCTTCCTGTGGCTGATGTGGTGGTATCTCGAGAGCGACTTTAGCGCCGAGGCGGCATTGAATAACCCGTTTGGGGCTGGGCAGGAGGGTGAGGGGACTGATGGATTGCCGATTAAGGTGCCGGATTTCGAGAGCCTCACGGAGGAGCAGGCGAACGAGGAGAATATTGATACGCCGGAGGAGTTGGAGTTTGGAGAGATTAAGCGGTTGGAGCGGAAACGTAAGTTCTTCGTTTCATCCGGTGTTATGCGGTCTAGCTGACCTATAACAGGCATTCTGGAAGAAGACGAGCCATTGCCTCGTGTCAACAAGCGCTCGAAGAAGGGTATGTCCACTTTCATTGCCCTTTCATTGGTTTCTCGCTAACCTTACATGCAGATGTCTACGACGATGACCAGGCTTCTGGGGTGGGCCGTTCCGGCGTTTCGACTCCGTTACACCCATCAGCCAGACTAGATGAAGAGGACGACCTTACACCTGGGCAATTCGCCCAATCGCGGACGAAACGCCCCAAGCGGGAGGTTTCTCCCAATCGTTCAATTGGTCAGCAGCGTCTGGTTCTGAAAACAAAGGGAGAACAAACTCCCGATGCTTCGTCCCCAGCTCCCTCCGGCTCCAACCCAGTGGTTAACCGGTTTGTAAATGAACCGGCTGGACCCCAACCAACTTCGTCTCGCCGCCCCCGACCCTTAACACAGCATCAAATCGCCGTCGAACAGAACCGCCGCGAGCGCATCGGTTATCTGCTTTCAAAACGCAAGGAAGAAGCCCATAAAAAGCTCCGCGTCCAACGCGAAAGCGAAATCCCATTAGCCCGCTCCGCACGTCTCATCACCGGCCTCCCAGACGGCTACGACAGCGACGATTCGCGCGCCTGGGGTCCAGGCGGTGTCGTCCTCAACCCCTGGCGCCGAGAAGATTACGGAGAATGCCCGAGCTTCTACCTCTCCGCGATTCGGAAAGCCACGCGACGACTTGACAGATGGGACTACGACAACGCCAATGGACCCAAGCGAGACCGGAAGAAGGAACGGGAAGAGCGTCAACGCGCGAAACAACAAGCCATTGAATTCGACAATGCTCTGTCACACAGCAAATACCTCACGGCACAAAAGCGCGCCCGCGCAACTCGCGAAGCAAGAAAGAAAGCGCAGTCAGAGGTAGCGGACCAGGTCATAGCGTCCCATGAAACGTCTAGAGCTGGTGTTGCGGCTGAGAGCCAGGTTGATTCCACGCCGACTACAACGCCCGCGGCTTCCCGTTCCGTGAAGAGTACCAAGGCCCGCACTGCAGCCGCGAAACCTACCTCTGCACCATTAGCCGAAGACGCCATGGATGAAACACTGGATGATATTGACCGCGAACTTCTTGGCGAGGACCAGCCGGCAGCTGAGAGTTTCGTGGGGGATGTTGATGGTGCATTGTCGTCTGATGTTGATGCGGATGAGGAGGATCTTGATGAGGCGGAGGTTGATGTTGAGGGTGATGATCATTCGTTGGCTTCTGATGGTGAGGGTGACGATACTCGGAATGGAGATGGAGGGAGTGAGGTTTCGTCTGCTGTCGGTGAGCCAGCACCAACAGGGCCGGTTTGAACGTGGCTTCATGTGTCAGTTGGTTTTGTTTCATATATTTTGCCTATTTCCGCGTTTTCTTCCGAATATTCTGCTTAATTGATGTATTACTCTACCATTTATTACATTCACGGTTGGTTCTGGTCTTGATTTGCGTTTGCAATCGAGTGAATGTATACCTATGTCTATGTAGCTAGATAATTAGATAGTGAGGATGTAACATTCGGCATCATTTGGTTCACTGGTAGAAATACCACCCATACCTCATAACGCTGTCATCCGAATTTTATTCGGGAATCCTATCAAAGACGTCACCTCTGGCTAGATTCTTCTATAGATATTATTACCTTTTCATCTTGTACCAAGTAGAACCTCAACTACAATGACTACAGAGCATACACCAAAATAGCATACATGACCTTAACCGCCTCCCTGGGCTCCATGCCCCAAATACCAATAACCCCAACTAGCCCCAACTCCTCCTCCACCTCCTCCAACTCCTCCACCTCCAGCAACACCACCAACACCACCACCAACCTCAAACCCCTCACAAACTGGAAATCCCTAAACCAAACCACCTACGGCTCGCGCCACATCCACGACCCTGCGCCCTTCACCCTCTGGAACCCCCCAGCCAAGTCCTTCCGCGACCCAACAGACCGCGAGCTCTCCTGGCTTTTCTCCGTCTACAACGCAAAACAGCTCGATCTCTCATATCCAGTGATAACTATTGTCACGGATACGATTCCCGACCCCGTGCCGCTGACTATCGCATGCGTTGCGGTGCGGTTTGTAAAGAGTGACGAGGTAGGGTTGCTTAGGGAGGGTGTTGTTGAGACGAATGCGTGCGACTATGCGGATGAGGGGTTGCCGGATCCTGTGGGATTTAGGTTGAGGATGTGGAAGTCGCCGACGGAAGAGCAGGTTGAGAGGATTGTGAGGGCTTTGGGAGATGTCGGTGGTGCTGGTGCTAATGTGAAGGCCGTGACATGGACGGGGCCGTGGTGCTTTGTTGAGCTTGTTGCTGGGGATGGACGGGCTTATGGGAAGGGTTCTTTACCTGGGATGATTGCTGGGAGAACGGTTGCGTATCATCATTCTGAGAAGGGATTGTTTGAGGATGTCAGGGATGAAGCGTCACTACGGGATCTGAAAGATAGTAACCATACCGCCCGCGAGATACAGGGTCTCCATCTCGGAGGTGTACTGGGGAGCAGCATAACCCGTCTCGTGCGGTCAAACGAAGTCATCGATGGCGCGTGGTGCAGTGCTAATAGTCTATCGACAGGGAAGGTTTATTTCCAATGTATTGGGATCAGGGCGGTTATGCGGGATTCAGATGCTTCGCGGAGTCGAAGTCTAGAGCCTGGGTATGACATAGAAAGGGTGTTCAGCGTATTTAATCCGTCAGGAGGACGGAAGATGCAGAATCTAAGAGGGGTGCCTATGGTTGAGGAGAGCTCTTTGCTGGAGAGGTACAAGGGGGGAGGGGTGTTTGGATTCTTTCGGGATGGGGATTATGATATGGCGTTTTGTACGGTGTTGGATGATATTGTGGATGCAGGGTGGGAGTTGTGTTGATGCCTGTACTTATACAGAGTAGTATATCTGTGACGTTTGCATATAGCTGAATCCAAAAACAGTACTTAATGGTGATAGCGTACTGTCTGCTGCGCGCATCCACGATCACGGTTAATTCTCCGGCGATCACATGTCAATTTTCCGCTGGTTCCGCCGCTGCTGCTCCTGTCTCAGTAATCCTTCTCAACCAGCCTCTTCTATTCTTATGTTGACTAGTTGAATTTGTTGAATGATTATATTATCCCTCTTATTTTAGTTAATTACGTTCAGTCCAGCTGCTTAGCACTGGCTTCAGCTCGTGCAGACCAGGTCCGCAGCCTCCTGCATACGACTCAGCCGGAAATTGACAGCCACTGATTTTCTCCTATCTGAATTTCCCCGCGTCGTCGTCTCCTCTTTTTTCGGTCGTTTCTCTGATTACTATTGCTTGCTGGTAATTGATCGTCCGAGGAGACCAACATTGTCGTTTTGCCTTGCGAGATTTGTTGAGACTACTCCCGATTTTCCCTGCGCGTTGTTGCAACCGTTCTGGTTACGCCGTTGAGCTGAGTCGGATTTTAAACGGCGTTTCCCCTTGAACCTGTTCTATCTCTCTATCGCAATATCAGCTACGACACTGTGATACCACACGAGAACTTATCATTGTGATTTTATCACCATGTCTGAAGACCGTATTCTTCGTCCCCGGCCGCGACGAGCCTTCAACGTCACCCCAGAATCCTCCGAAGCGCCCACCCCAGCTGAACCTGCGAACCCGGACTTCCTCAGTCCAAAGGACGCCGAGTTGAACAACATGAGCCGCAACGGATCCATCATGAACCTGACCTCTTCCACCTTATTCGGTATCTACTCCCCAACAGCCTTCGACAGCGCCCGCGATGAGTCCAGTCCCTGGGGCACGGAAGCTCACACCCCCAGCGCCGAGCATCCCAAGCCAGAATTCAAGCTGGACGGTCCTGATCGATTTACGCTCGAGCGCACTCGGTCTCGATTGAATCACGGGCTGTTTTGGGGTGTGATTCTGCCGCGGGCGTTGCGCAGTGCGTTTTTGTTCGGCTTTGGGATTGTGTATGGTGTGATTACGGTGCATCTTCATGAGAACCATTGGATTACGCCGGTGAAGTTGGAAAACATCCACTACTACGAATCGTGGCAGTATCTGGGCTTCTGGGGGTTGACTGGTATTGCGTTGGGGAATGTGCTTCCTTGGCTGGATGTTTTCTTTGAGGGGACAGTTCCTGATACTGTTCAACGGACGAAACGGGCAAGCGGTCGTGATAATGAGGATCGCACTTCGACGTGGGTGGCTGCTGTTCGCAGCGTTGGTGCTTTTGTTGGAATTGCCTTTGCTATGGTAAGTTTGCTCTTTTCAATCATCCAATAGCATCGCCACTAACTGCCATAGCGACGACTTCCGTGGGAATCTACCACGCAAGCCTCCCTGACCCTCGCGCTCGTAAATCCCGTTCTGTGGTATCTCATTGATCGAACCAAAACCGGATTCCTCCTGTCGACAGTCGTGGGCGTGGCCGGAATGGGAATAGTTTTGGGACTGAAGCCGGAATTGATGCCATCGTCAACCGAAAACCCACCCACTACATTTGGACTGAACAGTACTGGGTTGGAGATTGCATTTGCGACGGGAATAACGCAAGAGGGTATTGCTGTGCGGACCTGGATCGCCAGTGTTCTTTTCTGCGCGTGTGTATGCTTTGGCAATATTGGACGGCAGTTGGCGATTGGAGGAGCCAAGCAGGCATTGAAGGGTTAAGCGTAGGACGAGATGTTCATCCGAGTTTGGTTTTTTTTATTTTTATTTTTTTTTTCTTTGTCGCCGATTGGCACTCCTTACAAGGCATTTTTCGTTGCGTTTTGGATGGCATGGATGGCATGGACTCGTACAGATAGCTCATGGCCAATATAATAGCCAAGGATGATTCACGAGGTTTTGAACCAATCTACCCAATCCAGAATTACAAGAAGTATTGTACAGTCAATCATTGCAATCCCTACTATTGAACTCCATTGGAGATCAAGCAGGCACTGCACCCAAGATCGACCCTTTGCCAGAGGCATTCCTCTCCATTCTACATGACGATTTCCGTACTTCATAGGAATGTATCCTCGTAGGAACGCTTTTGGAAGAATGTTGTTTTTTGCGTTGTTCATGAAGAAGAAAAGAAGAAAAGAAAGGAAAAATTCCGAAGTGAAAAATCGATTTTGTATTGGAGGGTGTTGGTCTGTGCGGGTATGTCACATGATATATCAAGCTTGCACAAAATGCATTACATTACTATGTCAGCTATGCACGCCGTATTGGGTATAACGCGGGGTGGTTCAATAGACAGTAGCTGATTGGTTGAAGCATGCCCTCCCCGCGGCAAAGAATTAGAATCTCTTCTCCGGCTTCGGACTCACTTCAGCTGAGCCAGACTCTCTCTGTGTGTTTTGGCAATTGATTCTGAGGACCACGGGAAATTTTCTCTTCTGTCAATTGTTATCTGCAGTGGTCTGATCCAAAGTGGTGGCTTTTTCTCCCTTCTTTTCTTCACTTCCGCGCATCATGGCTCAGAAGTCGGGTATGCTTCTTCACTTTCTCGAAAGATAAAAAATAAAAAAAAAACAAAAAAGAAGAGAGATTTTGACAGATGCTAATGTATACTGCTAAACAGCAATTATCTCCGTCTACGACAAGACCGGTCTCCTTGACCTGGCCAAGGGTCTTGTCCAGCAGAATGTGCGCCTGCTCGCCTCTGGCGGTACGGCCAAGTTGATTCGGGAGGCTGGGTTCCCTGTTGAGTGAGTAGTCCCAAAAGGTCACTTGGAATATCAGGCTGATAAGGTCAGGGATGTCTCCGCCATCACCAATGCCCCTGAGATGCTGGGCGGTCGTGTCAAGACCCTCCACCCCGCCGTGCACGGTGGTATCCTGGCCCGCAACATCGAGACGGACGAGAAGGACCTTGCTGAGCAGAAGATCGCCAAGGTGGACTACGTCGTCTGCAACTTGTACCCGTTCAAGGAGACCGTTAAGAAGGTCAATGTGACTATCGAGGAGGCTGTTGAGGAAATTGATATTGGTGGTGTTACTTTGCTCCGTGCGGCTGCTAAGAACCATGCCCGTGTGACTATCCTCTCGGACCCTCAGGACTACCCTGAGTTTCTGAAGGAGCTTGAGGCTGGGGAGATTAACGACGCTAGCAAGCAAAAGTATGCTCTTAAGGCTTTCGAGCAGACTGCCGACTATGACTCTGCTATCTCGGGTTTCTTCCGCAAGCAGTATGCTGGTGGTGAACAGCACTTGACTCTGCGCTACGGTACCAACCCTCACCAGAAGCCCGCTTCTGCCTACGTGCCCCAGGGCAAGCTTCCCTTCACCGTACGTAACGGCTCGCCCGGTTATGTTAACTTGCTCGACGCCCTCAACGCCTGGGCTCTTGTCAAGGAGCTCAAGCAGGCTCTTGGCCTCCCCGCTGCCGCCAGCTTCAAGCACGTCTCGCCCGCTGGTGCTTCCGTCGGTGTTCCTTTGAACGAGAAGGAGCGCAAGGTCTACATGGTCGACGACATCGCTGGCATCGAGTCGTCCGGCCTTGCCCAGGCCTACGCCCGTGCCCGTGGCGCGGACCGCATGTCCAGCTTCGGTGACATCCTCGCCCTGAGCGACGTCGTCGACGTCCCCACCGCCAAGATCGTCTCCCGCGAGGTCTCCGACGGTGTCATCGCTGCCGGCTACACCCCCGAGGCCCTCGAGATCCTCTCCAAGAAGAAGGGCGGCAAGTACCTCGTCCTCGAGATGGACGAGACCTACAACCCCCCCGCCGAGGAGACACGTACTCTCTACGGTGTCCAGCTCACCCAGGCCCGCAACGATGCTGTCATCTCCCCCCAGAAGACCTTCAATACCATCATTACCCCCAAGAACACCGAGTCCCTCCCCGAGTCCGCCCTCCGCGACCTCACCGTCGCCACCCTCGCCCTGAAATACACACAGTCCAACTCCGTCTGCTACGCGCTCAACGGACAGGTCGTCGGCCTCGGTGCCGGCCAGCAAAGTCGTATCCACTGCACTCGTCTTGCCGGCGACAAGACCGACAACTGGTGGATGCGCTTCCACGAGCGCGTGCTCAACATCAAGTGGAAGCAGGGCACCAAGCGTGCTGACAAGAGCAACGCCATCGACCTGCTCTGCTCGGGCCAGACGCCCCGCAATGACGCTGAGAAGGTCGAGTACGAGCGTGTGTTCGCGGAGGTTCCTGCTCCGTTCACCCAGGAGGAGCGTGATGCTTGGCTCTCGCAGTTGACCAACGTTGCTATTTCTTCGGATGCTTTCGTATGTCTCTCCCCTCTGTTAGAGCATTCTAAGTTCTAAGATCATGCTAATTGGTGAAATAGTTCCCCTTCATCGACAACGTCTTCCGAGCCGCCCGCTCCGGCGTCAAGTACATCGCTGCACCCAGCGGTTCGCAGAACGACGGCCCTGTCTTCGAGACTGCCGAGAAGCTTGGTATCTCGTTCGTTGAGCAGGGTACTCGTCTGTTCCACCACTAACTTGCTTTTCCGGTGGCGTGGTATTATGGTATAAAAAGAAAAAGGGTTTGGGGGAAAAAAAAAAAAAGGTTTGGTTACGATGATTTGTTTAATGACCAGTTATAGTACTCAGTACAGTTTAGTACATAGATGATGAAATGTTACGTTCATGTTCAATTAAGCTTATGTTAATCGCTTTTTTTTAAAAAAAAAAAAAAAGAATGAAAAGAAAAGAAGAAAAGAAAAAGAAAGGGCAAAAAAAGTTCTGTTTCAAAAAAAGGTTGCCCCCACGCGGATTCGAACCGCGGACCTCATCATTACGAGTGATGCGCTCTACCCCTGAGCTACAAGGGCAACTATTGGTGGATAGATAAAATAAAGTGAACCTAAGAGAGAATCTCGTGGTGACGTACAGTCGTAGAACCGAATCCTTTCTACATTAGGTTTGCGAGGCTCGTTCGTTGGAGAGCATAGAAATGCTGTATTGAAGAAAATTATACAGATGAGAATGGATTATTAAAGCATCTAGTATGCTCATCAATAACTCATGCTGGAGTACTGTGTGTAGGCAATGAAGGACAACCAATGTGCGGATCGGTTAAGTATGCACCGTACAGCCCTACTGAACCATACCCATAACCTAATCCCAACTAAACTAATTCCCCGTCCGGTCCCGATCCCCGGCGCCCCAAACCCAATCTTACCCAGCTAGATGCATACGGAGTGCGTAACCCGAGAAATATAGTATTCGCATTCGCATCGTTATCACCTCCCGGAAGTATATCGGAGCCAGTGTCGAGTCAATTGCTCAGTCTACCCTTTTTGAATAGTCACGTTTGAAGAGGTCATGTTAATTCCAGACTAGTCCTCACTTTGATCCATGTCGTCTCTGCTTCTCTTGCCTCTCTTTCGAGGATTACCCCGTTGTCCTTGCTCTCTTAGTTGTACTGCAGCCGCTCTTTGAGCTTCACTGGCACGCTCAGCCAAGAGCATAGCTCATATTCGGGGATTTCGTATTCTTTTACTTCTTTTTTCTTAGCGGTATTGAGTGACAATCGAGATTGCAATTTCACATCGACCAGTACACGCCGTTCTTTCAACTTGGTGAATGTATGTTTGCTGCCCTCAGGTAGATCGTAGTTCACGACAAGTCCGCTTCCTGTTTCTGCTATGCCAATTATGCCCCGTCCAGACAGTACTAGGGGGGATGTATTGGTTTTGGAATGTGGTTGGGGTTTTGTAGCCGTGGGAAGTTCAGGATTTGCATAGGAGGGGTGTTAGGCCTAAGTCGTGGAAGGTTTCGGGAGGGGGAGCTATGCTGAATCGCTGAACCGAGTTGTTCCGGTTCATCGTTTGAGAGTTCTATGGGTGCCTTTGGTTTGTTGATGGTTTGTGCCCTTCGCGAATTTCCTTTTCTTTGGCGGTGACATAGTCGCTGGACGTTGAATAACTTGTGATTCAGGGGAGATGGAGATAGGATGAGGTTGGATGTTAATGATGGAGGTGGTATAAGATTTGATGGTTCTGGTGGCTCGCCTGAGCATAAGGCGCTACAAATAAGCTCCTACGACGACTCGCACTGCCCATTTTACCTCAATTGAACCCAAATGTCTGTATATTCCCTCTGGGTGCTGCACTTATTGGAGTGTTGGACGCCTCGTGCTGGTCTGTTGCTTCTTAAGACATATCCTAGGCTTCGACGGATCAAGATACATATACGTTTACAAAGACAGCTTGAGGTAGCGATTTCATAGTGAATAATAACATTGGACCCGGCGCCGGATGTCGTTTACAGCTGGGGTCAAGATACTCATTCCACAAGAGCAATGACCACAATTGATGTATATCTGAGCCTTGACCGAGCGAATAAATGAGGAAGGCTACATGGCGCGAATTATATACGTTGGACGTGTCCAATTGCCATTCCAGGCGTTCGGGCCCGTATTCGAAGCACATGGTAATGAGAGTGACTATGCTATAACCCTCTGTTGGATATCTTCGGGTTGGTTGTATATAAAACAGCCTGCAGACCAACATGCATAGAACTGTCACGTTCAACTTCTCTGTACGTCATACATCATACAGCTTCACAGTCAGATGCATTCAAAATAAATCGATGCACATGAAAAACGAAAAATAAATCAAGAGAATGGGAAGTAAAGCAATGAATACATACCCGTTGTACGTAACCGTCGTAGGTGAATATCAAACGGCGCCGAACAATTCACCACCCGACAACCAACTATTTCAACGGCCATATTCCTTTTTCTCCTCCTCTTGATATTCTCTTCTTTCTTTCTTCCAATCATCTCTGTTAAATATCCTCTTCCCTCTCTGTTCGCTGGCACATTGCGGCAGGCCGTGCATCTCCGGCAGCTTTACCCCTGGTGCACGTGACGGGCCTAAGCGACACCTCAGCAACGAGACAACCGGCGGCTCTCCTGAGGTCATATCCATCAATTCATTTCCATCTTCGAAGTCCCTCCATCAAACCTCTCCTCCTTGTCTCTTATTTTCCTTTCCCATTCTCTCTTTTGCTCCTCGTTACCCTCAATTCCTTTTTCTTTTCTGCCCTTTCGGTTGTTTTTGCTGGCGTTGTTTACTGGGGTGGATGAGGTCGTTCTCCGGCCTTGATAGTAAATATGGCTCCTCTTCCCATTAAGTTCACGGAGCTGGTCAATGTACGCTTCCTACACCCCCCCCCCCCCCCCCCCAGTCGCCTTCTCTTGCTGTATATTCCCTGCTGTTGCATCTCCGACTAACGCTCTCACCTGCAGCTGACCAACGCTGAAATCGCGGTATGTTCCTGACACCCAACCTGTCCTCCCGCTTCCTGTGGTGGTACCACGCCGGTGCTTCGGTCGCGCTTCTCCTCCCTAACGATCCTACAATGATTTCTTGACGTTCAGGAGACAATTTACTTACGCTTTAGTCTTATCGCAGCCCTCCTCGATTGGCTTCAACTCATGTGTGAGTACCGACACCATCCGCACCCTCTGGCAGCTGGTCTGTGCCCCTTGGTTGCTAATTCCCCGGTGTTCCTGCATGACAGACTCTAGAATCGGATCACTACCTCTGTGTTCGCCAGAAACTCAGCGAAGATGACAAGCCCCAAGTGATTATCATCAACCTCAAGAACAACAACGAAGTTATCAAACGGCCGATCAATGCGGACAGTGCTATCATGCACTGGTCCAAGAACATCATCGCCCTCAAAGCGCAAGGACGGACAATCCAGATCTTCGACCTGTCGGCAAAGCAAAAGCTGAAGTCGGCGGTTATGAACGAGGATGTCGTGTACTGGAAGTGGTTCAGCGAGACGTGTCTGGGTCTGGTGACAGACGTTTCCGTTTACCACTGGGATGTTTTTGACCCCACCCAGTCTCAGCCTATTAAGATCTTCGACCGCCTTCCCAACCTGAGCGTATGCATTCCGAATCCTTTGACTGTTTCCCACAACTGACATGCTATTGCTGCTCAGGGATGCCAAATCATCAACTACCGTGTCAACGACGACGAGAAGTGGATGGTCGTGGTTGGTATCAGCCAGCAGCAGGGACGTGTCGTTGGATCGATGCAGCTGTTCTCCAAGGATCGCGGGATATCGCAGTTCATTGAAGGTCACGCGGCCGCATTCGCTTCGATTAGAGTCGAGGGCTCCCCACTGGAACACAAGCTCTTCACATTCGCCGTTCGAACCCAGACGGGCGCCAAGCTGCAGATCGCCGAAATTGACCACCAAGAGCCCAACCCGCGCTTCCAGAAGAAGGCCGTGGAAGTCTATTTCCCGCAAGAGGCAGTCAACGACTTCCCTGTCGCCATGCAGGTCTCCAGGAAGTACGATGTCGTGTACCTGGTCACCAAGTACGGTTTTATTCACCTCTATGACCTTGAGACGGGCACTTGCATCTTCATGAACCGGATTTCCAGTGAAACCATCTTTACGACCGCCCCTGACTCCGACTCTGCTGGTCTGGTTGGTGTGAACCGCAAGGGCCAGGTCCTGTCTGTCAGCGTCGACGAGAGCACCATCGTTCAGTATCTGATGGAAAACCCTGCCATGGCTGGGCTGGCGGTGAAGCTTGCCTTCAAAGCTGGACTCCCTGGAGCCGATCACCTTTACCAGCAGCAGTTCGACAGCTTGGTCGCCCAAGGCAACTATCCCGAAGCCGCCAAGATCGCTGCCAACTCCCCTCGTGGGTTCCTCCGTACTCCGGAGACAATCAACCGCTTCAAGAACGCCCCTCAGACCGGACAAATGTCTGTCATCTTGCAATACTTTGGTATGCTGTTGGACAAGGGTGGTCTCAACAAGTACGAAAGTGTCGAACTTGTCCGACCCGTCCTGCAGCAGAACCGGAAGCACTTGCTGGAAAAGTGGATGCGCGAGGAGAAGCTCGAGTCATCTGAAGAGCTTGGAGACATAGTTCGCCTCTTTGACATGAGCCTTGCTCTGTCAATCTATCTGCAGGCCAATGTTCCCAACAAGGTCATTGCTGGATTTGCTGAGACTGGCCAATTTGACAAGATACTTGCCTATTCCAAGCAAGTCGGCTACCAGCCCGACTACACCCAGCTCTTACAGCACATTGTCCGTGTGAACCCCGAAAAGGGCGCTGAATTTGCTTCCCAACTCGCCAACGAAGACACCGGTGCTCTCATTGACCTTGACCGCGTTGTGGATGTCTTCCTGTCCCAGAACATGATCCAGCAAGCCACTTCCTTCTTGCTTGATGCCCTGAAGGACAACAAGCCCGAGCAGGGCCACTTGCAAACACGACTGTTAGAGATGAACCTTGTAAACGCCCCGCAGGTCGCAGATGCCATCCTTGGTAACGAAATCTTCACGCACTACGACCGCCCTCGGATCTCCCAGCTTTGCGAGAACGCAGGTCTTATCCAACGTGCATTGGAGAACACCGATGACTCTGCCGTTATCAAGCGCAACATTGTCCGCACCGACCAGCTGAGCCCCGAGTGGTTGATGAACTACTTCGGCAACCTCTCGGTTGAGCAGAGCATCGATTGCCTTGATACCATGTTGGCTGTGAACATCCGCCAGACTTTGCAGGCTGTCGTGCAAATCGCCACCAAGTTCTCCGACCTCCTTGGACCCGGCCGTCTTATTTCTCTCCTGGAGAAGTACCGCACTGCGGAAGGTCTGTACTACTACCTTGGAAGTATCGTCAACCTGAGCGAAGACTCCGAGGTTCACTTCAAGTACATCGAGGCTGCTACGGCTATGGGTCAGATCACGGAAGTCGAGCGTATTTGCCGCGAAAGCAACTACTATAACCCGGAGAAGGTGCGGAACTTCTTGAAGGAAGCCCGCCTGACCGAGCAGCTTCCGCTTATCATCGTTTGCGACCGCTTCAACTTCATCCATGACCTGGTTCTGTACCTCTACCAGAACCAGCAGTACAAGTCCATCGAGGTCTATGTGCAGCGTGTTAACCCTTCTCGTGCTCCGGCTGTTGTCGGTGGTCTCTTGGACGTCGACTGTGACGAGGGCATTATCAAGAACCTTCTGTCCACTGTTGATCCAGCGCTGATTCCGATCGACGAGCTGGTGACTGAGGTCGAAAAGCGGAACAGACTGAAGCTGCTTCTGCCTTTCCTTGAAGCAACTCTTGCGACCGGAAACCAGCAGCAGGCTGTCTACAATGCTCTCGCCAAGATCTATATTGACAGCAACAACAACCCTGAGAAATTCCTCCAGGAGAACGACATGTACGACACCTTGATGGTCGGAAAGTACTGTGAAAAGCGTGACCCTCACCTCGCGCACATTGCGTACAAGAAGGGTCAGAATGACCTGGAGCTCATCAACATCACCAACGAGAACTCGATGTACCGGGCGCAAGCTCGCTACCTCGTTGAACGTGCCGACTCGGAAATCTGGTCGTTCGTTTTGAGCGAGAACAACGTACACCGACGTTCGTTGGTTGACCAGGTCATTGCAACCGCTGTTCCTGAGTCGACTGAGCCCGACAAGGTTTCCATCGCTGTCAAGGCTTTCCTTGACGCCGACTTGCCTGGTGAGCTGATTGAGCTGTTGGAGAAGATCATCCTCGAACCGTCGCCGTTCAGTGACAACACCAGCTTGCAAAACCTCATGATGCTTACTGCCGCCAAGGCCGACAAGGGTCGTCTTATGGATTACATCCACCAGCTCAACGAGTTCAGTGCGGATGAGATTGCTGAGATGTGTATCTCTGTTGGACTCTACGAGGAGGCGTTCGAGATCTACAAGAAGGTCAACAACTACATCGCTGCCGTCAATGTGCTTGTCGAGAACATAGTCAGCATCGACCGTGCCCAGGAGTTTGCTGAGCGCGTGGAATTGCCCGATGTCTGGAGCAAGGTCGCCAAGGCCCAGCTTGATGGTCTTCGTGTGTCCGATTCGATCGAATCGTACATCCGTGCGGACGATCCCTCGAACTACAACGAAGTCATCGACACCGCAACCCACGCTGGCAAGGATGAAGACCTCGTCAAGTTCCTGAGAATGGCTCGCAAGACACTGCGTGAGCCCGCTATCGACACCGGTCTGGCTTTCTGCTTCGCACGTCTTGACCAGCTCGCCGAGCTGGAAGACTTCCTCCGTGCCACTAATGTCGCGGACGTTGAAGCTTCTGGTGACAAGGCGTACGAGCAGGGATACCATGAGGCTGCCAAGATCTTCTACACCAGCATCTCCAACTGGGCCAAGTTGGCCACTACCCTGGTGCACTTGGAGGACTACCAAGCTGCCGTGGAGTGCGCACGCAAGGCCAACAGCGTCAAGGTTTGGAAGCAGGTCAACGAAGCATGCGTCAACAAGAAGGAATTCCGCCTGGCACAGATTTGCGGTCTCAATCTCATCGTCCACGCCGAAGAATTGCAAGACCTTGTTCGCCAGTACGAGCGCAACGGCTACTTCGACGAACTCATCGGAGTTCTCGAGGCTGGTCTGGGCCTGGAGCGGGCTCACATGGGCATGTTCACCGAGCTGGGCATCGCCCTGTCCAAGTACCACCCCGACCGGGTCATGGAGCACCTCAAGCTCTTCTGGTCTCGTATCAACATCCCCAAGATGATCCGTGCTTGCGAGGAAGCCAGCCTCTGGCCCGAGCTGGTATTTTTGTACTGTCACTACGACGAATGGGACAACGCTGCTCTGGCGATGATGGAGCGAGCTGCCGATGCATGGGAGCACCACTCGTTCAAGGACATCATCGTCAAGGTTGCCAACTTGGAGATCTACTACCGGGGATTAAACTTCTACCTCCAAGAGCAGCCCTTGCTCCTTACGGATCTGCTCCAGGTGTTGACTCCTCGCATTGACGTCAACCGTGTTGTGCGCATCTTCCATGCCTCGGATAACATCCCTCTGATCAAGCCATTCTTGTTGAACGTGCAAACTCAAAACAAGCGGGCAGTCAACGACGCCATCAATGACCTGCTGATCGAAGAGGAGGACTACAAGACTCTTCGCGATTCGGTGGACAACTACGACAACTTCGACTCCGTGGATCTCGCCCAGCGTTTGGAGAAGCATGATCTGATCTTCTTCCGCCAGATCGCTGCCAGCATCTATCGTAACAACAAGAGGTGGGAGAAGTCGATTGCGCTGTCGAAGCAGGACAAGCTCTACAAGGATGCCATCGAGACCGCTGCCATCTCCGGGAAGTCCGATGTGGTTGAGGAGCTCCTTCGCTATGTATGTTCTCCCCTCTCTTTTCTATATAATTTTTGGACGGATAACTGACCCTTCTTTTAGTTCGTTGACATTGGCAGCCGCGAGTGCTATGTTGGTATGTTGTACGCCTGCTATGACCTGATCCGGCCGGATGTGATCATGGAGGTGTCGTGGCGCCACGGCCTCCACGACTTCACGATGCCCTTCATGATCAACTTCTTGTGTGAGCAGACGCGGGCGATCGAGATGCTCAAGAAAGACAACGAGGAGCGCAAGTCACGAGAGACGACGCAAAAGAAGGATGAGGACAATACCCCAATCCTGGGCGGTAGCCGGTTGATGTTGACGCAGGGACCGGCCCAGGCGCCTCCGCCCATGGCCAGCCCCATGCCGTATGGCCAAGCCAATGGTCTTACACCCCAGGCCACTGGATTCCGTCCATTCTAATCGCATATTTTTCTACTTTAATTCCCGATATCTACACTAGTGTCCTTTTTCAATTTTTCGTTGTCATTTGAAATTTCATTTTTTTTGTGTATGTGTATAACAAGAAGCGCAATGGATGAACCATGGTAACCACCCTTATATCGTGGAAAAATGAGAGTCGGGGAAAAGCCGGCGGAAGGCCGGTTGTGGAGAGGGCGAGATTTTAGTACAATGGCTTTTTGATTTTCTATTTCCTATTATCTTTGCGTGATTAGAACAGTCGTCAGCATAGACTTATCAAAACTCTTATTCCTGGTATTATGTACACTATGATGCATAAGCGAGAGAAGCGTTCACGTGCGCCCACATCCTTTCCCCATAACAGTCCCCGGTGTAGCGATGACGATCGTGTGTGGGTTGAGCAATGACTTGTTCTCTGCAGGATGATTTTCCTGTTTTTGGGGGGAAAATTACCGACTCAGTCTGGAGTTTAAGGCACATTGGTGGTGGATAGGCTATTATTGGCGGGGCACCGTGGCTGGCCGTACCAAGCGCCGAGACTCCTTGGCTCGATGATCAGGACGGCCATATCTGATATGGGATGATATGAAGGGTTAGTCTACGCGCTTGCTAAGGACAAGAATACCAGACTCTAGGCTCTGGAATGCTGCCTGTTCGGGCAGAAGGAGGGCAGTGATAACTGGGCAGGGATGCAGGAAAAGTGTTTTACCCCAGATTCCCGGGTGGGGGAGGGATTTAGGAGAGAGACGGGTTCTACCTAGACAAATGTGTACTGTAGCATCTTTTCCGTATACAACAAGAAATGGTGAAGGTTGTATCGGAAATGGGTGGTGGTACTGTACAGAGTATGTGCTTCCACGGAGAGTTTGATACTACTCCGGGAAACTAGTATCACTACTATATCGGGTAGTGGGCTGGGCGGATACACAGGGCTTGGCATGTGACGCGGGTATGGGGTCAGCTGACCGGCGGGGGGAGGATGAGCTGATAGCAATTGTCATTGTATCTCCCCTGATCGACCGCCATCACCCACAATTGCCCAAAACAAATGCTAATGCTAATGCTTTTATAAATCGACCCTTTCGGGTGATCTTCGACCGAGGTTCTCTTAGTGCTGCTATCCCACCTGGAGCTGTCCGGTGTGCCGGTGAAAACCGTCTTGGGCTTGTCTTCTCGTAATCGTAATACTGTATCGTACTGTACCATACATACTGCCGCACCCCGCCGCCATCAACTATATCTCCCCTCTCCTGCTCCTCCATCCTCTTCTTCTTCTCTCCTTCTTCTCGACTATCTATTTCTTCTCTCATCTTCCTCTCTTCCTCTCTTATACTCATCATTGTCTTCTATTGCCCTGTCTAACCTCTCCCCCATCCATTAATCCCTCTATTCCTCATCTCTTCGCCCGAGACCCGGTGCCCCGCCAGAGCTACGTGCTCTACTCCCTCCGCCAACAAGGTGAGTCAATTCTGTATCCCGCGGGTAAAGGATGAGAGTGAGTGACCGAGGTTAACCGTTCCGTGTTCCTATTTAGCCCGTCGTCTCGTCAATTGAGCACTTTCACCTCTCCTCCTCCTTGCCCTAACTCCTCACCTACCTACTCTTATCATACACAATGGCGGTTTCTCTTTCCCACCGCCAGGCCGAGTCGGCCATCGACGATGTAGAGTTCCTTGAAGAACACCATGAGAAGTTCCAAGACTCTGTTCACCGTCGTCTACGGGCCAATTCTACTATCATGCAATTCCAGAAGATCCTCGTCGCCAACCGTGGTGAAATCCCCATTCGTATCTTCCGTACCGCCCACGAACTCTCTCTCCAGACAGTAGCTGTCTACTCTCACGAGGACCGTCTCTCTATGCACCGTCAAAAAGCCGATGAGGCCTACATGATCGGCCGTCGTGGTCAATATACCCCCGTCGGTTCTTATCTGGCTGGCGATGAGATCATCAAGATTGCTCTCGAACACGGTGTCCACCTCATCCACCCTGGTTACGGTTTCCTTTCGGAAAACGCAGACTTTGCCCGCAAGGTCGAGAAGGCCGGTCTGGTCTTCGTCGGTCCTACTCCCGACACCATTGATAACTTGGGTGACAAGGTTTCCGCTCGTCAGCTGGCCATCAAGTGTGAAGTGCCGGTTGTTCCTGGTACTCCTGGTCCCGTCGAGTCGTTTGAGGAGGTCAAGGCCTTCACTGATACGTATGGCTTCCCTATCATCATCAAGGCTGCTTTTGGTGGTGGTGGTCGTGGTATGCGGGTCGTCCGTGACCAGAGTGAACTGAAGGACTCTGTCGAGCGTGCCACTTCCGAAGCCCGCTCTGCCTTTGGTAACGGCACCATCTTCGTCGAGCGTTTCCTCGACCGCCCCAAGCACATTGAAGTCCAGCTCCTTGGTGACAGTCAAGGCAACGTTGTCCACCTTTTCGAGCGTGACTGCTCTGTCCAGCGTCGTCACCAGAAGGTCGTCGAGTTGGCTCCCGCCAAGGACCTGCCAACTGACGTTCGTGACCGCATCCTGGCAGATGCTGTCAAGCTGGCCAAGTCTGTGAAGTACCGCAACGCCGGTACCGCTGAGTTCTTGGTTGACCAGCAGAACCGCTACTACTTCATCGAGATCAACCCCCGTATCCAGGTCGAGCACACCATTACCGAGGAAATCACTGGCATTGATATTGTTGCTGCCCAGATTCAGATCGCCGCTGGTGCTACCCTCGAGCAGCTTGGCCTCACTCAGGATCGCATCTCTATCCGCGGTTACGCTGTCCAGTGCCGTATTACCACCGAGGACCCCTCGAAGGGCTTCTCCCCCGACACCGGTAAGATTGAGGTCTACCGTTCCGCTGGTGGTAACGGTGTCCGTCTGGACGGTGGTAACGGCTTTGCTGGTGCCATCATCACCCCTCATTACGACTCTATGCTGGTCAAGTGTACTTGCCGTGGCTCTACTTACGAAATTGCCCGCCGCAAGATGCTGCGTGCCCTGGTCGAGTTCCGTATTCGTGGTGTGAAGACCAACATTCCCTTCTTGGCTTCGTTGCTGAGCCACCCCGTCTTCATCGACGGTACATGCTGGACCACCTTCATCGATGACACTCCCGAGCTCTTCGCCCTCGTTGGCAGCCAGAACCGTGCTCAGAAGCTGCTTGCCTACCTGGGTGACGTCGCTGTCAACGGTAGCAGCATCAAGGGCCAGATCGGCGAGCCCAAGCTCAAGAGCGACATCATCAAGCCTACGCTCTTGGACGCCGCTGGCAAGCCCTTGGATGTTTCCGTTCCCTGCCAGCAGGGCTGGAAGAACATCTTGGACCGTGAAGGCCCCGATGCGTTTGCTCGTGCTGTGCGCGGCAACAAGGGTTGCTTGATCATGGACACCACTTGGCGTGACGCTCACCAGTCGCTCCTGGCTACCCGTGTCCGTACCATTGACATGCTCAACATTGCTCACGAGACCAGCCACACCTTCTCCAACGCCTACAGTTTGGAGTGCTGGGGTGGTGCCACCTTCGATGTCGCTATGCGTTTCCTCTACGAAGACCCTTGGGACCGTCTCCGCAAGCTCCGCAAGGCCGTCCCCAACATCCCTTTCCAGATGCTGCTCCGCGGTGCCAACGGTGTTGCCTACTCCTCGCTTCCTGACAACGCCATCTACCACTTCTGTAAACAGGCCAAGAAGTACGGTGTCGACATCTTCCGTGTTTTCGACGCCCTCAACGATGTCGACCAGCTCGAGGTCGGTATCAAGGCAGTCCGCGAGGCCGGCGGTGTTGTCGAGGCCACCATTTGCTACAGTGGTGACATGTTGAACCCCAGCAAGAAGTACAACCTCGACTACTACCTTGCCTTGGTTGACCGGATTGTCCAGCTGGGCACCCACGTCCTGGGTATCAAGGATATGGCCGGTGTGCTGAAGCCCCAGGCTGCCCGTCTGCTGATTGGTGGCATCCGCGAGCGCTACCCCGACCTCCCCATCCACGTCCACACCCACGACTCTGCCGGTACCGGTGTCGCTTCCATGATTGCCTGTGCCCAGGCTGGCGCTGATGCCGTTGATGCGGCCACTGACAGCCTTTCGGGTATGACCTCGCAGCCCAGCATTGGTGCCATCCTCGCTTCCCTCGAGGGCACTGAGCAAGACCCCAAGCTCAACCTCGCTCACGTCCGTGCCATCGACACCTACTGGGCCCAGCTGCGCTTGCTGTACTCGCCCTTCGAGGCCGGTCTGACCGGTCCTGACCCCGAGGTCTACGAACACGAGATTCCCGGTGGTCAGCTGACTAACCTCATTTTCCAGGCTAGCCAGCTCGGTCTGGGTCAGCAGTGGGCCGAGACCAAGAAGGCCTACGAGGCCGCCAACGACTTGCTTGGTGACATTGTCAAGGTTACCCCAACTTCCAAGGTCGTTGGTGACTTGGCTCAGTTCATGGTTTCCAACAAGTTGTCGGCCGAGGACGTGATCGCCCGCGCGGAAGAGCTTGACTTCCCTGGATCCGTTCTTGAATTCCTCGAGGGTTTGATGGGTCAGCCTTTCGGTGGCTTCCCTGAGCCGCTGCGTACCAAGGCTCTCCGCAACCGTCGCAAGCTTGAGAAGCGTCCTGGTCTTTACCTGGAGCCTCTTGACCTGGCTGGCATCAAGAACCAGATCCGCGAGAAGTTCGGATCGGCCACCGAGAGCGATGTGGCCAGCTACGCCATGTACCCCAAGGTCTTCGAGGACTACAAGAAGTTCGTTCAGAAGTACGGTGACCTCTCCGTCCTGCCCACTCGCTTCTTCCTGGCCCGTCCCGAGATCGGCGAGGAGTTCCATGTCGAGCTGGAGAAGGGTAAGGTGCTTATCCTGAAGTTGCTGGCTATCGGTCCTCTCTCGGAGCAGACCGGCCAGCGTGAGGTCTTCTACGAGGTCAACGGTGAAGTGCGTCAAGTTAGCGTTGAGGATAACAAGGCGTCGGTGGAGAACACTGCTCGTCCTAAGGCCGATGCTGCCGACAGCAGCCAGGTCGGCGCCCCCATGAGTGGTGTTGTCGTTGAGATCCGTGTGCACGATGGCCATGAGGTCAAGAAGGGTGACCCTGTTGCTGTTCTCAGCGCCATGAAGATGGTAAGTTTGCCCCCACGGCTCCCGAGAAAAAAAAAAAGAAAAAACGAAAAAGATGCTGACTAGTTTAGGAAATGGTGATCTCCGCACCGCACAGCGGCAAGGTATCCGGCTTGCTCGTCAAGGAGGGCGACTCTGTTGATGGTCAGGATCTCATCTGTAAGATTGCCAAGGCCTAAGTGGGTAAAAGTTGGATTCTCTGTACAAATTAAGCACACGATGCTATGATGTTTTGAGTTTCATTAGAGCGTTTTGTTTTGTTATTTTATATAGCGGATGTTCAATTGGAATGATAATTTCGTTCAAGTTCAAGCAAGTCCTTTATCGTAACAGTCATCAAATTATCTAGTTATAGAACTTTGTATGGTTGTTTATCTACAATCGAGCACTGCCTCTCCCATCCCTAATCTCCGGCACAGCACCCCAAACCCTCATCGCCTCGTCCCATAACCCATCCTTCCAAATCACCACCTCCCCATCCCCCTTCAACACCCTCATCTGTCGATGACTACTCGTCCCCCACCCAATATCCCCCTCCCCATCCAAAAACCTCGCCAGCGGCCCAATCAACGTCCTCCCAACAACCTCTTTTTCCCGCTTCTCAAGAACCTCCCCATTCCCCCAGAACCAGATAAAGTGGTCTGTTGCGTGCGTAACGCCCCATTCAATCGGGATATGCTTTTCAGCGCATTTCACGCGCATTTCAACGCGATACCTGTAGATCGAGGAGTCGGAAACGCCATGCGAAACGAGCGAGTGGATAAGTCCCCGCTGCATTTTGTACACTTGCATATCGGCGTATATATGCCCGAAGGCATCGCTGTCCCAGTTTTCTTGGCCTGGGGGGAGTTTACCATCTGGGTAGTATAGCGGTAATAAAGCGTCGACGATGGACGTTGGGTACTCTGCGATGAGTCGGGTGCGCAGCGCCTCTAGGGTATTAGCCTCTGGAGGAAACCAAAGACTGTAGAGCTTTGACTCGTTGCATGTTTCTCCTAGGAGTAGTTTTATGTTGCGGCTTTTGAAGCGTCGCGCGAACTCGCCGTTCTCTAGGCTTTTAAATAGCTCCCGCGAGACAAAGGCACCGTCGGATGTTGGGCGGTACTGGTGGAATTGGGTGGATATTGCTGCGTTGAGGAGCGTGTCTGGATCGAGGGCACGGAGACGAGATAGTTTCTCGGAGACTGAGAGGGTATTTGGGATGTTGAGGTGGGAGAGGAGGGCATTAAATTGGATTTGGGCTTCGGGAGGTAATTTGGGTTGGGCGGCCGGGCTATTGGACCAAATGCAAGCTCTTTTTATTATTGATTGTTGGGGTGGGAGGGAGAGGTCGTAGGTTAGTTGATGGAAAGTTGAGTATGCACCTGTTACCGTTAGCCCTTGCACTTGAGATAAACATGAAAGGAGGTCGGGGTGAAGATGAGCATACCAGCAGAATATCCCGCAACAGTGATATTCTCTGCATTACCACCAAAGAGCCCGATATTGTCTCTCGTCCATTCTAGGGCAAGGCGCTGGTCCCAAAAACCGTGGTTTCCGGTTGTTTCACCCGCAGTGGCAGCGTCATGCTCTAGTTCCGAGGAGTACAGGAAGCCGAAGACGTTGAGGCGGTAGGCGGGCATGACGATTATGGCATTTACGGGGGAGTCGCCTAGGAGACCTACACCGGAAAAGCCATTTGGAGAGCCAAATTGGAGCCAGCCGCCGTCTGTCACTGTCAGATATCAAGTCCCTATGAAGGATGGGGATTGAACGTACGAATGTAGAAAAGAACAGGCCAGCCTGATATTCACACACATTAGCCACACAAACAACACCAAAGCCAGAAAAAGTAACTAACCACCCTCAGGAGCATCCCCAACCGGCACCCAAACATTAACCTGAAAGCAATCCTCACTCCACACACTCTTATCCACAGGCCCCAGAAACGCCGGCTGCGGACACACCCCGGCTCCCTTATCACACTTCCCCGGCTCCTCTTTTGTCCCGTAACTATAGTCAGACGGGAGGGGAGACGCTCTGCGCCATCGTTGCGCGGGGAGACCGTAGCGGAGATTACCGAAGAAATGACAGAGGGGGGTGTTTGTGGCTATAGCGGAGAAGGTGAGGCCTTGGATATAGCCACGGTGTGAGAGTGAGTGGACGTATGGGTTTGTGGTTGTTTGCATTTTTATTGTTTTGTGATTTTGGGATTTGGATTTGTATGTTAGGGATGGGATGGTGATAGTGTTTTATGCCGAGGAGTTGGGGTAACTTGGAGTTGTGCAATATGCGGGGTTGATTGGTCGGAACGTAGATTTGGAGGCCGAGCCGAGCATATCAAATTAGATAGTAGTACACCATATGGTGAGTAGAAAATAGGTCGTGTCATTAGATACTCAGCATACAATCCTGAAACAAACTTATCAGAAAACGACAACAAACACGCAATTTTTACCCCCGTCTGCACCACCGCTATTTGCCCTTAGTATACCCATCCCACCACTTTGACAGAAACCCTCCCGGATTGGACTGCTCCTTCCAACTCTCTCTTCTCGTTGCCATGTTGGTATCCAATGGGTTTCTCTTCTGGGTTGACAGCCCGCTAAAGAGGGCCGCATTGCTGGACCGTCGGCGGTCACCGATACTGGGGGGAGAGGTGTTTTGGTTGCTGGGGTTGGAGGGGGTGTTGGCGCTGGATGCCTGAACATATGACACCTCTGTTAGCTATGCTTAAAAGATGGCAGGTGACGGAAGCGGGATGGCTTACTCGTCGGTCCATACTGGACGTCGATGCCTCACTGGACGAAGAAGTTCGTCTTGCTGGATGGTAAGCCTGGGGAGAACCACCTCTCACCCAAACGTTATGATGTTCGTATCTGTCTCCGATAGAACCGTGCCAATGCCTAGGGGGAGAAGACGCTGTAGGCGTGGACGTGGACTGCGATAAATTTGGGAATTGATTGCTCATAGTAGTTAAACAGCCCTAACACCAAGTCAGTTGGGAACCCACATCATCATCATGACCCAACGTCGGATGAGGACTAGACATACAATGATGATAAATCGACGATTGTCATGACACTAGGAAAGCCCGGATATTGCTCCGAGCATTGTTCATATATATATGTATCATCGCTGGGAGGGGGTTTTTGACCGTGGATCGCACGATGACTTGTGATGATGACATTGTGAGACCTCACGCATACTGTTTATTGGATACAGATCCGGGGTATCCGTGGATTGACAGCACCAGAGAGAGAGGAAACGTGAGGAGAAGAGGAATGCGATTGTTGACGTCAGCGGTGTAAGCGTTCCTATTTAGGTAACTGGCACATGATTTACAATTATCACGTGTCCACAGAGCTGGTTTATGACCCCTGAAGCGGGGTCTCTCGGATCGTAGCTCAAAAGGGAAATCGGGGGTCGATTATTCCGGACTAAACGAGGTCTAT
>JAMAHJ010000068.1:0-80279 GCA_023627475.1 Aspergillus sp. S3505 | reverse complement strand
TATGAATAGTAGGTGGTCGCGGATATGGCCAGCTGGCCAGCTCGGTGATCCGGCCAGCTCGGTGATAGATTACGTTAGCTCCCTCAATTAGTCATCTCTAGGTCGAGGCGGATCCCGCCCGGCCAACTGTTGTGAATCTGGCCAAGGTCTCCCTCAGAAAGGAGGGTTTGTCGTACCAAATTTTTGAAAGGATCGGATTGACTGATGATGCTTGAGCCTTGGGAGGTATGCGTTTTCTTTCTTGGCGGCTACTTTATTCCAACTCAAAATAACAAAAAAAAAGGAAAAGCAGCTCAGGCAGGTTTTCTTGGAACGCTGACTTCCCCGGCAACCGCGGAACAAAAACAGGCGAAATTATTCTGCCACACCAACTCACCTCCTTCCAAGCCGTCAAGCGGTTCACATCGAAGCTTTGGGCATTAGCTACCTATTCACTCCTAGCGTTGTCACCTGTCATATAGACCAAGAATTCATTTTTCTTTCATGGCTTGGATGACTTTATTGTACCCAGTTACTGGCAAGAAAAGCACCCCTGCACGAGACTGCTGATCCTGGCGCTAAATGGGGTAGACATGAGAGGACATGTTCTGCTGACTGGCCCCAGTCAAGCGAAGCGCTAAGGGGCACGACTCGCCTGCCGGCAAGATGTGCCGCAAAAGAAGACTGCGGCACTCAGTTGTGGGTCAGCTTCCACAGTCATGCTCGGATCGCTCTCCGCCCAATACACAGCACTAATTATCTGGACAAGCCTGCGACGCTAAACCGTGCCTTCGTCGGCCAAGCACATTTCCGGAAGCCAAAGTTCCTCGTACGGAACCACAGTTCTAGTCCTATATTTATACACTCTCTAGCCAACAGCGCTTAAATTACTGGCTGACATTGCTCCCAGCGAAGATAGCGTTGCCCGTTCGGCGCATACGCTATCGGTAGAGCAGTATAGCTTTCAATATATATATGAACTCCAAGCGTCCTATAGCCTTTAACCTTCTGCTGCTCTTTTGCTATCTAAACCTTCAACATATTTGGAAAAATTCCCAGGGATATCGCTGTTGACGATGGGCTCCCAGAGTTCGGACAAACGTGAGGATCCCCCTCCAACTACTTACAAGCTCATTATTCTCACATCGTTTAGTTACAGCTGATGCTCAAATTATGGACTTTTTGTGCTTTAGCCCTTTTCGGCGGGATAGTCAACAGAGGACTGAGGTTAAACTTTTAAGACAACGAGATTGTAGGTTTAACCTCCCGTACAGAAAAGCCATTACGCTAATAATTTCCGTAGTTGAGGATTTTAGCGGTTTTCAGATAGCAGCGCAGGAAATATTGAAAACTGTGCCAGCAAAAGCACAGGCATTATTTCTGTAGGCTCACTGGCATTCTTCATAGACGCTATGCTCATAGATGATATATTAGGGTCATTTCTTCTGACACTTTGAGCGAACTTCGGAAATACCAAGGCAATGGTGACTTTGTCTCTGGCTTAGGATTGGATCTCAGAGCCCCTCAACTGGAGTCGTACCATTCTGCATTTCATGGAGTCGGCTTGAATCGGGTATTCGGTAGGTTAACCATGACTTCTCTTTCATGCGACCGCTCACTGTGATAAGACATGCGCTTCAGTGCTGGCACTGCTAATCAGCCCGAGGCCCGGAATTATATCCCATGTCAGCTACAGCCTTCAGAGCGAAGGCCTAACCTTGTGTATTACCGGTACGAACTCGGAAACAAACGCTCGATATGCCTTTTTACAGAGAGACAAGTGGCATCTTCTTTCACCATACCAGATAGGGACCGAAAAACAGTGGAATCCATTAGAAGACTCGAGAGATTGTCAGCAATACAATCACTCTCCCTTCATCCATTTTGGTGCCACTTTGTTCTTCTTTATCACGTGGTGGACACTAGGAATAAGCCCCTGAACAATTCATTTCATAGGCTCCTTGCAATTGAATCACAGCTCTTCGATGGATCCTTGATCAAGACGAGGCCTGCTGATGGTTTCGGCCCGCAAGTTCAGGATTTGCACGAAACCTTGCGGTCTTTGATCACCCTGGAGCATTCCAACGAATCTGATTATTCATTGATTGGCAAGATTCTTATGGACCTTGACTTGCTTTCGCGCGAGTCCTCTTTTGAGGCCAAGTTTGCCTTCGATGCCGAGTCCGAGGCCCACTTACAGAGGGCCTTCCTCTCTTTACAGCATGTTTGCGAAGATAGGAGGAGAAGATATAAAAATCGCAAGCAAAGAGCCCAAAATCTGGTTGAATTGGTAAGCTCTTCCGAAGCAACTACCGATCTCAGTGCTAAAAAAGAGTGTAGGTCTATAATCTCACGGCCAATCGTGACAGCCTAACTTCCCTGGAGATAGCAAGGAAGAACGCCGATATTGCAAGGGATACGAAAAAAGACAGCGAATCCATGTATGCTATCTCGATAGTCACTATGCTTTATCTTCCAGCAAGCTTGGTCTGCGGCTTCTTCGGCACCAATTTTTTTGCTCTTGAGGCTAAGAATGATGGCCGTCTCGCATTCTTAGTATCCGACCTATGTTGGATATACGGCCTTTCTACAGTTCTACTTACAACCTTTACCTTCTCAATTTGGCTGGGGTGGCAGGGAAGGAGGAAAGAGGAGGAATAGATGGCAGATAATATTCAGCAAATAAAGCTGGTGTCTTGTGTATTATCCTTCTTGTGAAACCTTCGCGAACAGCCTGGCAACGAACTATATAAAGCTGGTCGAGCCCGCTTCAACCACTGCTCATTCAAAGGACTCTTCTACCTCTCTGCGCTCCAATAATGGCGCCATGCAATAACCGGTACTGATAAACTGAATTCGTAGGTGTGACAACTAACAATATTGCAGGCGTCCCTGTCCAAGCGCTTTAAATTTACCGTGGGCACTGATTATGAAACGCCACACGCTTTCTGAAACTCAGTCTTCCCCTTCATTCCCGACTCTCGAGTGTTTCCAATCATAGTCTGCTTGAACGTTCGAGCCACGCAGACTTGTCATGTCAAGGAGCTGTGCACATGAGCAGGAGAGGATCATGGAACTCGTTAGCATAAATAGGGTGGATCTTTATACGAAAGCTATCCCCGAGTGATCGTAGCCTAGCCGAAATAACAGGCAATGCTCGCATCAAAGCTCGACGGACGAATTAGATAATGAAGTCACGACTCTGGTGCCTCCGCTGCTGAAGCCGCTGACGGGGCGGATCGGCTGTAAACCAATCAGAATTGCTTTCGAAATTTCAGCGTTGTGGCCGGAAGGCGCTAGTGTTGGGGGCATTCCGAAACGTCAGCGGATACAAAATCGCACCCGCAGTCTCGATTCCAGGAAGCTTTTCTATATCTTGCGCTCTTTAGCCTTGTCTAATACTTAGTCTGTTCACAAACACCTGAATTAACCGGTCCATAATGGCTTCCTACGCTCACCAGACCTCTATCTCCCGACCAACTGATGCTTTAATACAGGCGAGGAGAGATCTCCGAAAACATATTAGGCTTGGGTCCGAGCCTGGCGATCCGCCTTACTCTGACCCGGCGGAAGACTTCCGCGCTTTCTTCATCGAGGTAGCTCCATCCTCCCCCAGGGGGGCGTTGTGCAAGTTATCGACTTGTGGTCATCGCATCCCGCCAGGCAGCTTGCGTTTCGCAGTGAGCCCAGGGATGGGACAGACCAAGTGGTCTGCCGTGGGTAAGGCTGCCAGTGTGTCATGATATTTATCAAGCTCAAAAAGTCATTGCCTAGATCTCTATCATATCCGATGTTTCGAAGAAATCGCAGATTTTTCCCAACTCGAGTTGATCCGTCGGGTCGAGCCTCTGACTCGACATAACTGGAGGTTTCGGGGGTTGGCAGCCAGCAGCATTCTTGACACCAACTACCTCGTTTCAGGAGGGACTGAGCGACTAATCCTGGAATGGAAAGCCCGGTGGGGGAAACAGGTAGCAAAAAGGGACAGATCTGGTGATGGAACTGCTGGGGAACTGGATCCTGATTTCTCTGCTTTGCTCCAAAGAGCAGGTTCGGCGACATACGAAGCAAAGACCCCCAAGAACATGGATAGACGTGAATACTACAACTTACTATCCACACTCGCTCCCTTCGAAAGTGATGGCCCCGGTGACACAAATGAGTGGAATCTATTTGATAGATACAGTGTGATGTGCCTTCTGCTTCCCATTCGAAGACACATGCTTTCGTTTTCCAACCCTAATCACATGATCAAGTTTAGTCAAATTGGGGTTAGCGTAAAACCGGAACATGCCGATGGTAAGAACCAAGATGTACCAGACCGTAAGCTGTAAATTATATCAGTACCGGGCAGAGAATTTAGAACTTCTTGGCTCTTCAATATGACGTCACGTGGTTATCTGCTGTTCCCGTAAGATAGTGTCGACCTTTAGAGACCGCTAGTATGTGTACATTTGTTTTGAAAAGGTCATGCAAGTTGAAAAACTTCATGCCGCCCATTGTGGGCCACGTGATTGCTACGCGACTTACATAAGCTATTTTTACCACCGCCACTAAATCATCGACCCCAGCTGACCTGCGACCACATCTCGGCGTTTTGTAAATGTGATGACGCGGGCGTGTTAGGGCTGAAGTATATAGATGTGGGCAGTGCACTTGCTGCCGCACAAATTTGATCTCACCTTTTCAAGAATACCGCAGTATGAGCAGGTGGTCTCGAGGACTGAGGCTGGCTTATTTCGTTCCGGTTGCATATGTCATTTTCGCAGCGACAATGCCACGAACTTCTGTAAGTTTGTTCCTTACTGTATCCGGATTAGGATACTAATACAGTCGTGGCGGGAATGGTCGCAGGGGGTCGTCCCAAGCCTCCAGCACTCCATTCTTTCTTTCATCAAACCATCCCAATGTAACAATGCCGACCTCCTACGCGCCTACATCAAAAAACGAGGAGATATTCTGAGACAACCCATGGGCACTCACAGCCGCAATGGAAGACTTCGCATCCACGGGAAAGCACTTGATGATCTTTAAAGAACCAAAGCTCAGGATCGCGCGCGAAGCCCTAGAATCCATGCCCACCAAACCGAGACTCATCATCGAGTTTGGGACCTACGTCGGCAACTCCGCTATCGCCTGGGGCGCCATCTTGTAGAGTCTCCACGGGCCCAACGCAGCTGAGGAAGGGTGTCGCATCTACACCTTCGAACTGGACCCAAATATGGTCCGGCTATCGAGAGATCTCGTCCAGCTTGCGGGATTAGATGAGATCGTGCATGTATTGGAGGGGCCCGCGTCTGAGTCGTTGCGGAAGTTGTATGATGAGGGGAAGGTCACCTCTAGTGGCGTTGATATGGCGTTTATTGACCACTACAGAAGTATTAACTGCCTGATTTGCAGCAGTGTGAGGAATTGGGCGTTTTCCCCAAGGGATCGCTGGTGATTGCGGATAATACAGATTTCCCTGGTGTACCGAAGTATCTGGAGTATGTTCGGTCTGGTGGATCCAGGTCTGTTCGGTATGAGAGCGAAGGGTATGAGAGTAAGACGAAAAGAGGACCGGTGAGTATTCCTCTCCTGAAATTTGCTGGGAATTTGTTGACGTTGGCACCTACAGAGTGTCGTGGAAATCAGCACTGTTGTGAAGGTCTGATTGGTGCATGCAACATGCATTGCCTATAGTTCTATAGGTCCCAAGAACCAACACCGTTTATGTCTAGGTATGCTACTCATGCCTTCGCTTTAAACCCACTGCTGACTCCACTCGAGCCCAGCATAGCGGTTCAAACCGGTGTAAAGCGGTGTTTGAAAGGGTATCGTATGATGAACTCGGATTTTTTTAAGGCCCTATATAGCAATGGTTCAATATGTATCAATCAAAGAAGGCCATTATCTGCGACCCTTCAATCACTCATAAAAAAGAACACAAAAAGAACGAAAAGCATAAGCATGGCCAGCCATACTATCATCGCAATCTTACGATCATCCAGTTTCCGCATCACAAGTCCTATCCCACTCTCACGATAATCTAGTCAGGCCAGAAATGACCTAATAGCCCTCAAGACACCCTCTGGATTCTCATAAACATGCCAATGTCCCGTACACGCCAAAATCTCCAACCTCGAGTCCGGGAGCCGCTCATGCACATTAGCAGTAACAGCCTGGACCGGCGCCGTCTTATCCTCGTCACCAGTTATAATCATTACTGGCATGGTTAACTTCTCAATTGCCAATTCCTCACACCCGACGAGAGCCATGCAAGCTTTAGCGTATCCCTCCGGATTTGTGTTCAGAAGAGAAGACCGGACTGTAGTATACGCGACTGGTTGGAACATCTTGGTTGCGGAAGAGGTGCCTGCATCGCTGACTGCGTTGGCGGCTCCGGAGCCCAGGAGGCCTTTTGCCCGGACTGCTTGCGCGCGGGCGGTTAGGGCTTGTCGGGCTGGTGCTGGGAGGGGGGTTGACACTGGGCCCATGAGGATTAGGCCTTTGATCTTTGAGGGGTTACGAAGGGCATATGTTATGGCAACGAGACAGCCCATTGAGTGGGCGATCAGAGTAATTGGTGTGGTAGTGCTAGTGAAGTCGACGATGTTTGCGAGATTGTCGGCATAATCATCAATTGAGACCCGGGATGCGATGTTGGTAGGTGTCAAGCCGTGTCCTTCTAAGTCGTAGACGTAGCTGGTGAATCGGGACTGGAAGTCTCCGGACCTGACTATTGGGGTAAAGTATTCGCTTGTACCGCCGAGGCCATGTACAAAGATGGCTGTTTCGGGAGCGTTTCCTATCTTTTGTATATTCATCTGCTTTCCTCCTATTTCAGTCAAGCCGACCCCACCAGCGGTAGTCTCCAAATTGAGGTCCGGCAGATGAGATTCTGATGCTATGAGATTGTTGCTCAACTTCTCCGATGGGGAGCCAACGACGTTTTGAAGACGACCAAGTCCGGTGACCTCGACCTCAACTATAAACAAAGTCAATAAATGCTGCAGCAAGGGAAACACGAGAGATTTACCTTGATCACCAGGCTTCAAGAACTGAACTGGATTCTGCCCGAATCCCACTCCGGCCGGTGTCCCAGTAGCAATCATATCACCTGCTCTGAGAGTCATGCCCTCAGAAAGAGTCTTGATCAGAGTGGGGATGGAGAATATAAGGTCGTCTGTCGTAGCATCTTGGCGCTTCTCTCCATTGACGAAGGTTTGTACGCGGAGTTTCTTAGGTAGGTACTCAGCTGGGACGGCGATCGGCCCCTGTACCTCTATTAGGATCGGAGAGCGTGAATACACACGAGAGTAGTACTTACCATGGGACAGAAAGTGTCTGCGGATTTCCCAATATAGAACTGCTTGTGGTCTCTTTGTCTTTCACGAGCGGTAACATCTACATGATATTAGCTCAAATACCACGATGCATAGCAAATTATCATACCGTTGATGATAGTATAGCCCCAGACATAATCCATAGCTTCCTCCTCTGGGATTTGATACCCTGACTTCCCGAGGACCACACCAATTTCTCCCTCATAGTCAAGAGATTCAGTGAACTCAGGATGAGGGTATATCTCTTCACCATTGGCAATTATGCTCGTAGAACGCTTGGTGAAGATGACTGGATGCGATGCTGCATATATTCGGGTTAGCTATATCTGTGATATGCGTATCGTGGATAGACTCACGTTGATCAATCTTGTCGCTAGAGTCATAGCCACTTTTGTTAAACTCCACAGCGTGCTCTGCGTAGTTTTTACCCACCGCTAGGATATTGCGATCACTGAAGGGTGGTAGAACCTGAACTTCATCTAATGGAATGGGTTCGCCAACAGGGCTCACTTTATTTTGAAGCTCAATGACTTGATACAGTGAGCTGACAGGAGCTCCAGATGGCATAACTAATGGGGTTACTCTCGTGGTGTCGAAGTCAAGATGACCCACACGCTGCTTGCCCTGCTCATCCATGTAGGTAATGTAGTTGCTGAAGTGATCTTTCTGGAGCACGGCCTCTTCAATAGCAGGCGCATTAGTCAGCTGCTGTATGAAGTCTGTTGGAGAGGCTTTGTGGATTCTTCCATTGATCATGATAACATTGAGCCGGTCATGGTCTTGTAGAATTTCGATGTCTTTCAAGGGGTTCCCGTCCACCAGGATGCAGTCTGCATAATAACCTGGTTGGATCTTCCCGAGTTCATTCTCTTGCATAAAGAGTCGTGCAACTCCAGCAGTCGCAGCAATGATAGTTTCCATGGGCGTGAAGTCGAGAAGCTTGACGAAATGCTCTAGATCTCGAGCATAGGTACCATGAGGCGTCCATGCAAAGCCGTAATCACCTCCCCTGTGATCATTGCGTTAGCATATTTTCAAATACACATCATGCGAAATCTCCGGGCGCTTCATACGGAAGCACAGTAATACCCCTTTCATGCATTTCCTTGCAACCTCTAATCGCTGCCTCTAATTCCTTCTTGTATCCAGTCTTTTCTGCTTGGCTGTACGAGATACCAAAAGGAGCCGCATCGTACAGAGTTGCATAGAGCCAATTGAGTCCAGGAGCGACAATGTGCTTATGCTTGTTCTTTTCAAGTGCATCCATAGTCTTTTCATCCATGTAGCTGGCGTGGTATATCACGTCGACTCCGTATTTTATGCATTGGGCAATTGAATCGCGAGATCGGGCGTGAGAGCAGACCCTTAATCCATGACGATGTGCTTCTAAAGTCAGAATTCAGTTATTGAGCCTACAGTAATATACGCACCTTCATCAACACATGCCGCCACTTCATCGTCAGTAAAGTAGCAGTCATTTGCAGGTCGAGTATCGACCATCTTTATACAGTCAGCAAATTGCAAAAGGTATCAGATGTCAGAACGTACGTCTTCCCCAGACATGCTCAGCTTGATCTGATCCACGCCTATCTTAGCATGGTTCCGTATAATTTCTCGCATCTCCAATGGTCCTAGAAAGTTTAAGCGATACTTTCATTTTCTGGATCTAGGAATACGTACCATCGGCAAATGCAGTAATTTCCGCGGCAAGCTCGCCCCCTCTCCGAGCAATTTCCCTAGCATTTGCCAAATAGCGCGGTCCTGGCAGTATCCCTTGGTTGATAGCATCGCGGACAACGCTATCCAAACGGTCTTTTGCTGAGGCAGCACCGAAGCACCTAGAAAATTATCAGTAAGTAGTAATCAGTAGTAAGCAAAGGAAATAATACATTGTATATCCAGAATCCAGATACATCATAGCTGATCGTGCCGTGCACAGCGTATGCTCCTCGATGCCGAGGTCTCCCAAGTTATCTATTTCCAATGAGTATGAGAATCACAAGCCTCTGTTGGAGATACTATACCTAATGCCCCTCCGTTCCATGTGAGGTGAGTATGGGCGTCTCCCAGGCCAGACATAAGGGTTCGTCCGTTTCCTTGGATCACCTTGACGCTGGGGTCGACGCGCAGTCTTTCAACTTCAGGGACCGTCCCGACATAGCGAATACGTTCTCCTGTGGATGATACATTAGTATGATGTTGTGATCGTCATAATAGAAGTACTATACCCTGAATCAGGACATCACCAGGGTACGGCTGCGCTCCGGTAGAATCCAAACTGGTTTACCATGTGTCAACTACTACCTCGCCACACAATGTTTTAATTGATTGTTCTTTACATTTGAACGTTCAAGAACAGAATCTTCGACTTAGATGAATTTGCTGCGGGAGACGATTAGTATAAGCCACACCAAATGAAACAAACCACTTTACAAGCTATCCGGTGAGCACGAGGCTTCAGACTAGAATCGTAGTGGACATCTTCGTGAGGAGAAAGCTTTCGCGTTGGTAAAGTCGTGCCCCAGACCTCTCTGGGTCTGTCGGCATGTTGTTTGGAGGTTCCATTGACATATGGCAAGGCTGTTTCTTTAAGACCAGGAGCCATTATCATAAAATTAAGGCACAAAAAGAACAAGAAGGGTTGACTTAACTGTTCCGGAGGATATTTGCCGGTATTTCGTCCATTTAAATAGACTGACACAGGCTATCCGGGAATGGCCCAACGCTGTTGTACTTTTGTCATCTCCACCGACGATGATTTCCTATTTGTGTCTTCCATGAGCAATTTCGGGCGCAATTACTATGACCGTTGGCTCAGAACTCGAAGCGCTTTGACCATCATATCTAGTTATAGTCTGCAGCAAGCGGGGTGCGACTTTGGACGCGGAGATGGCGGAGATGATGAAGATTAAATTTATGATTCTCGCAACTGTGCAACTATTAAGTATAAAGGCGGATTCCCGGCTTTGTTAGCATGAGCATAAGCTGTATCTATGCGCACATGCAACATGGAATACCCGTCCAGCAAGACTGCACCTCGGTCTGCGGGCAGCGTTAAGAATGATAATCTACCGTTTATTCCTGCAGCTCAGGTTCAGAGGGAAAATGGGGTCGAGGGCACCAGACTTTGTGCGTCTTTGTTGAGCCTCATTTCCCCTCTTCGCTTGCGAATCTAATCGCGCAGCAGGGGTTGTGATCGACGATATAGTATATGATGTGACGGAGTTTTCAAAGCAACATCCGGGCGGCCAAATGCCTCTGAGAAATTTTGCTGGAAAATCATGTTCTTGTTAGTTGTTCAGTCGTGTTCATGTAAAGCGAGGCGCTGAACGTTCAATCCAGGGCAATTTCATCAAACTCATAGCCTCAAAACGCTGCAGAAGCATGAGGGATTGCGTGTCGGTTGGACAAAAGACGTTTCCAATCCATATCAGAAGCCGAAGCCCCAAATCGTGAGACCATTGTGGTCTCAGCAATTCTGGTGACTGTGTTGTCTCGAGGTATAGCTCCATTGGTCCATAGATGACGCCTCTCTCTATCAAAGAGGAAGAGGGGCTGGAGAGAGATATAGTACAATAGAAAGCTGCTTTTTCATTAAAAATGATGCCCGAGCATACCGCTATCAATTCATTATGCTTCGATTGAGTGCTAACCGGTTTCGCCGCAGTAATATCATACCGAGTACAAGCTCAGCCTTCTGCCTTATAGACTAGTGTCTGGTTCAATACGAGAATTGGTGGGGTTTACACGCATACATATCGTCAAATCGGATCCGGCTTGTCGCATAGATTATTGGGGCGAAGCAGTTATGAGACTCGTATATATTGGGCACCGCCTTCGAATGTCGTGTTTTCAAGACTCCCACCCTTTTGAGGCTTGATATATACACGTGTCTTATTCAAATCATGTGCGGAATAACCGTGAGGATTTCACTTAGTCCCTCCAATGGGTCAAATGCACCGAAAACACCTCGTGTAGAAGCCATCAAGAGCCAATTAGATAGGTCACTTGATCTGATTGCGCATAGGGGCCCAGACTCAAAGGGGACCTGGGTCAGTGACGACAACAGTGTTGGTGAGTTGCTATGTTCTTGTTTGTTTATGAAAAAATTACTGAAATCATCTATTGTAGGATTGGGTCACTGCCGCCTGTCGATAGAAGATCTTTCGGATGCGGGCAATCAGCCCCTCCACAGCGAAGATGGCGGGGTTCACGCCGTCATCAATGGGGAGATTTACCACCATGAGAGAATCCGCAATGAACTAGAACAAAACCACGGTTATCACTTTAAGAGTCACAGCGACTCCGAAGTGGTCGTGGCCTTGTATACAGTATATGGAGCCCCAGCATTCCTTGATCACTTGCGAGGCGAATTCTCCTTTGTAATATACGACCAGCGCCAAGGTCGAATCATCGCCACGCGAGATCGATTCGGAATCAAGCCGCTGTTCTGGACCATTATCGACGAGGAAGATGAACGGGTCCTCCTGTTTGCGACTGAGATGAAAGCATTCCTCGCGATGGGCTGGAAACCTAAGTGGGATGTGCAATCGGCGTTCCAAGCGGGTTGGATCATTGATGATCGCAGTGTATTCCAAGGCACGAGGAAGCTGATGCCTGGATACTGGATGGAAATAGCACTGCCAGAGGGTCAACTACGCCGTCATTTGTATTGGGATTCTGACTATAATGACAAGGTGAGACTTTCTCCTATCGGAAATTCAGGCCATAAGCTGAGAGGCAGATAGCGACAAGTGGAAACCCGTACTATTGAAGAAATGATTGAGGGTGTCCGCGAGAAGCTGATCGAGGCGATCCGGCTCCGCTTACGAGCTGATGTCCCTGTTGGCATCTACCTCTCAGGCGGAATTGATTCCTCCCTTATTGCTGGTATTGTGGCAAAACTGGTCCGGGAAGAGAACGTTACACTTGGGAGCAAGAAAGGGCAAGTCACTTGCTTTAGCATCGAGTTCCCTAATTCACCGTTTGATGAATTTGGTAAGGATGCTGAATGCCGTGGACGACAACGGAGTGCTAATATCAATTATCAGATGTTGCCAAACGAACAGCAGATTGGCTCGGCATTGACATAGTCAAGTGCAAAGCAGACGAGGCAGCCTTTGCGGAACACTTCGAAGATGCAGTTTACCACTGTGAATATCAATCTTTCGACTTGGGCCCTACCGGGAAAACAATGCTATCTTCTATCCCGCGAGAGGCTGGTTTTAAGGTTGTTTTAACTGGTGAGGGCTCAGACGAGCACTTTGCTGGGTACCCGTTCACGCCACAGGACTTCTTACTTGAGCCAGATTTCTCATGGCCGACTTCAACACTATCCCAAAATACTGAGCGTCTCGATCAGATGCAGAGAGCAACCGCAGAGTTTTTTGAGCGCCAAATTGCTGCTCTAGGCATTAAAGGCGAGGCGCTTAGATGGAATGAGACCTCCCTGGCTTACCACCAGGCCAACCGAGTTAACATGCCCAATACTCTCCTTGGTATGGCTGGTGCGACATTCCCGATGTGGGCGTCCTGGGTGGTCGAAAGATGGTCCGGAATTGATCTCCAGGAAACTGTCATTAGAGCCATGTCTCCAGCTGCGCGCGAGAAGATCTTGAACCAGTGGCACCCTTTGCATACATCATTGTACATCACTACAAAGGGGCTTTTGAACAACTATCTCTTGGTTTCACTGGGCGATCGAACAGAGATGGCGCACAGCATCGAAGCGCGTCCTCCATTCCTCGATCACAACTTTGTCGAATATGTCAACGGACTTCCGCCCAGTCTGAAGCTCCGGTGCACATCTGACCTCGATTCTAACACAGACCAGCAGGAGCCACAGTTGATCGAAAAATGGATCCTACGTGAGGCCGGAAAACCGTTTATTCCAGAGGAAATCTACAACCGCAAAAAACAGCCATATATGGCTCCTGTCAAATGGCCGCTTAACGGCCCACTCCACCAAATGTTCCAGAGACTGTGCACCAAAGAAGCGGTTGAGAATCTTGGATTTGTGGACTGGGCCCCGGTAGAATGGGCGCTGCAACATGCGTTCGGACCCGATGCGGACCAGGGGCTATTCCGGTTACTCATTTGTGTCGCGGGCTGGGTTGTGCTCAGCCAGCGGTTCGGGGTTGAAAAGGCTACGGAGGCGGACTGGGCAAATTCTCCGTTGTATGACCCGTGGTGTGACTTCTGAATTGGCGTTGTTTAGCATCGGTCCGGTGTCACAACTTGCCTGGTTGACAGTATGTCCTAAACAAAAACCAGGCCGTATCCGTAAAACCGTCCTGCTCCAACTCGTTCCCAGCTATAATAATGATAGATATAAAGCTTTGGCCAATTCCCAGCTGGAAATACCCTTATATTAGAACACGCTCGCCTTCCCAGCCACCAGGTTATCCCGCTCTAGACCCGAATCCATAGTTCCAAAGATAGACAGACCCGGGCCCGACACCATTGAACCTTGAAACTTTCCAGAATAAATAGCCACCGGTTTGTAAATCCCGGCGCTTCTATAATTGCGGTGTAGAAAGTACTTTCCAGCTGAATGGATCCAAAGTCAAATATAGAAGCCCAACCTCCCCGACCCACCTGTCAACTCGGACCCGACCCCACTGAGAGCTCTTTACCGAATTGGGTAGGTGGTCTAGAGCTTTGAATTCCGCGTAAAAGCGTTGATTGTTCGTACCATGGGTATCATTTATAATACGACTAAAGCGTTATTGGAATAGGCTCAGAGAATAGACGAGTCCAGGACATGTACGTAGCATTTTCAGATGTGCATAAATATTTCATGCACATCATTTTGAGATTCCGTGGAGGATGGATAGCTAGAATTCAGGTCTTCGTAGCCACTGGCCCTAGTAATATTGATACGTAGTTCGAACTCAGGTTCAAGTAATTGTCTGCCTCAGGCTACAAAAGCAAGTGCCACATGTTCGTCGCATTTTTCTCAACACAACTCTACAACACCAATAACCCGACCAAAAAAGAAAAAGAATGAAATTGGTATCCACTTCTTCAACAGCGAAATTAGCTCACCCAACAAATGTTCCCTTCCAAGAAAAACTCTACCTCCTTTACGGCTCACTAATGGACCCCTTAAAACATCGTCCATCCTCAAACAGCCCGGTCGACCAGACCTCCATCTCCATCCGCGTACATAACAGGCTAGTCCATAAAGCTCTGGGCCGAGTATTCTGCTACCGTGGATGAGATCCCATGCCAAAAGAACCCGTGGGGCTGTCTACAGCATCAGGTCGCAGGTCGAAGAGGATCAGTTGGCTGCGTATGAGACGGATATGTATAGAGTGAACGGCTGTATTGTACATTTTGCGGATAGGTCAAGGGCTGCTGGCGTTACGTTTGTTTGTAATGGAGGTGTGTCGCTGCTTAAAGAAGGGACGTTTTGTTTGAAGGATTGGGTGATAAAAAAGAAAGAGAAGTTCTCGATTCCTGGGTGATTGATATCAGCTTTTCCTCATATTAACGCCATTAAGCCCAAATCGCCGATCTTAGGGGTTCTTTGAACGTGGGTCAGCTGTACGTAGGATGGATTCTGCCTCTGGATCTCAATCCGTTGAGGTCGATATTGTACCTTCCCTCGAACGAATATATTTAGGGAGCATTTGAATTCAAAACATGGGGCAACAGGGGGGAGTATGCTTCCGGACACCAACATTGTATTCCTCTTCTATGAATGCACTGACCGAAAAATGAACAGCGGCTCTGGTAGCTGTGAGCGATGATATTCTCTATGTCGGTATTCACTATAGTATGGATTACTTATATTCGAGTTTGTCGTGCGACAGCGAGACCACCGCCTGGCCTACTTCCGAGTATATCGGAAACTGGCGAATGGACTCGGCCTCCTGAACGGAGGAAAAAAAAAAAAAAACCGGCCCTGGCAGAACCGAAAACTTGAAAAAATTACTCAGACACAATCATAGTTGCATCTGTTGCGGAAACCTGGAAATCCAGCATATGACCGCGAGTAAACATGCAGAAGTGGCAAATGTTTTTGCTATGGAAATCATATCAAACAACCTAGGACTGCAATGGATCATGCTATTATCCTGGAAAGCGAAATAGAATGCTGCATTAGCAGGAATCTGTTTAATTATGTAGCGCTTACTGTTTCCTATTGCACATGTGCCCTCCCAATTGGCTATTTGAATTTCGGATGCAGTTAAAAGGGGAAGGAAAGCTATATAAACGTTCACTGCTCACTTCCTTCAGAAATCATCCGTTTTTCCACTGTTCTCTAAGATTAACTCAAGACATCCAACATGTCTATATTTGAAGGAAAATTCATGCTCTTTGTAAGAACCTATGGTCCCATTAATACTCGCAGCGGACAAGAACATGACGAACAGGTAGGGTTCAATTGGGACATCCCCCATGCTACGTCTACCTGGAAAGATGGTATTTTTGAGACCGATGGCAAACGGATAGTAATTTCCGCCGAGCTTGACTTGGGACAATCACTATTTCATATCTCTTGATAGAGGGATGTCGAAGCTTAAAAGGTTCGATTCGAAGCACGGGGCGAAGGTATATAACTAGGATCAACGGTATGCTCCATTGTACCAGTTTTAGGCGGAATGGAAGGCATGTCACGGCTGACAACAATGAAATAGCTGTTCCAGTATCCGTAGAAGGTAATGCACTCCACGCTGATGAGGATCAAAGGAGTATGTCTAGTTAACGTAGTGTACTATACGTGCTCTGCTGAATGCTCACACTGACCTTAGCATGGAGTAGAGTCAAAATTGCCTTGTTTGGAGCTCTTCCTCTTGACGACTAAGAGTGACCGAGTGGCTGTCTTCTCAGATACATTCGTCTGGAGAAGGGTTTATGGAGTTGCAATATAAATAGCAACTGACTTGTGTAAGAATTTCCCCCAGAGGCCTATCATGAGCTCCCCATTAATCTCCCGGACACTGCCGTACGAGCTGAAGACTTGGTGACCGTGGGAATTTGATTGGTTATACTGGTTATGTAATGTCCAATCGGATCTAGAGGTCAACATGCGATTGCATACAAACCCTGCATCTCTACTTCCTATGCTTCCGTGACCCCGTCTGAGTGGTAACTCCGCACCAATTAAGTATAATTACCATGCGTGTAGCGAGGAGGAGGGTTATATAAGTGTTGCTGCTTACTCCTTCCCCAGGTACCCATACACTCAAATTATTCCCCTTCGGAGACACAATCTAAAAAAAACTAGAAAATGTCTGCACCAGACACAGCATATATACTCTTCACATATCACCATGGTCCCATTATAGCCCCCATAGATGATCCACAGCCAGACCCTGCAAGGCTCGGACGGGGAGCAATGGCCGTGTTCACCGTAAGAAATGGTGAGCTGCACTGCAAGGACAAGATTCTGTCGTTCATCTCAAGTCCAGAGCCGCAGCAAGCGCTATATTTCGTCCCTTCGGAGGATGTTACTCTATTATCAAGTACAAAGGTTCAATTTGACTGGGAGGGCGGAAAGTGTGTTATGAAGATCGGTGGTATGTTTCTGGCTACTGATTGGAAATATCATTGTTGACAAGACTGCAACAGGTGCTGTGGTTGTTGTATGGAATGGTTACCTCTACGCTGATACTTCTCGAACTAGTAAGTGTCTATCGAGGCGTGTTGTTTGAATGATGCTGACATTGTTCGTCCAGTGGAGAGCAGTGCTGCTTTGTTCGATATTATGCCTTGTAATGAAATAGGATCAGTCTGAAGAAAGATTGAGAACGGTTAGTCACCCAGAAACAATTGATTCAGATATGAACATCTGCTTGAATTGCCAGTAAGCTTCAGTTGTATTCACTTTAAGTAGACCTGGGTTTTATATCCATAACCCCCAGAACACATTCCAGTTATATGTGCTGGGACCAGAAGTAGCATAGAAGTGGCGTTCTCAAAGGCCTCTATATCAAGCGTCAAGCTGGTTAAGGCACTGTCACGTGTCGACCCCATGTGAGCACTTATCCTCAACGACACTTCCCCTCCATTCTTCACCTTAAGCGACAACACAGAGCCAACTTCTGCACCATCGTTTCTCTCATTTTATCCGCCAGTTACTCCATACGGACTCAAGAACCGGCGTACACTCATTCCAGGGGCGCAAATTCTCCAATTTGTTCTAGCTAGCCATGCCTTGACTCTATCGACTGGCTACTACGTTGGAAGAGCTGAGGGTCAGTAGTGTCGACCGGCGCGTTGAATTGCGGTCTTACCTATGGAAGACTGAGAGATTCATAACTGAACTGAAAGTTGGGATCGACGAAGAATGTTAACACTCTGTATTTTACAAAGAACGGTATGCCAGGGATCCCACAGAAGAAACACGTGCCGACCCGGAAATGATCAGTTTAAGCTGGTGGGACGTTCTGCCTTATTCAAAATGGGTGTCGCGCGTCAGAATGTCGAGACGCGGAGGAAATTTCTCGAACAGAAACAGAAAATGAATGGTATTGTAAGTGGTCCAATCATGCTCGTTGTCTTGAAAGGTTTTTCGCTCACTGTGGTATTGAAAGGGTTTCGATTCTCTTGGACAATCCGCTCGCTGCGCTTGAGACGAATGTGCTGTGAGCTGTTCAGCTAGCCATTTCTAGGGCAAACAGCCTCTTCCCCATCATGTCCTCGCCTATTGGATCACACAGAGACCCGATAAATTAGCCGTGCCAATCCTACACGTCACCCGGGGTCCGGGTCCATAGAAGCAAGCTACATATATCGATCGTTCCCTCTTCTAGTCTCACAGAATCAGCCCAGTTGCAAATTCTCCAATTCTCAGACAGATATGCCTGCGATCGGGGGCGCTTCACCTACGATGTCTTGGTCATGTCCATAGCCTGTTCTTGCTGCTACAGGGTAGACCGGAACGGGAACATGTAGCGATTGGCTTTGAATTGGGTAGACGGCTGTTTACATTGGAGGTAGACTGCGGTCGGAGCGTATCACTGGGAAAATACTTGGTTGGGTGCCGGTCTTTTTTACCAAGCTGCGTGTTTCATGGTGCTTGAGGCGGAACACGCGGGATACGCAATTGAGTTGTTTGGTGCGTGGATCCCAGCCCCTGAGTGGTCTCGATTGGATACAGCAACCAATCCTGAAATGGTGCACCATGAGTGGGAGACTGCATAGTTAATCAATGGTATGTTCAGGGGTATAGAGTGCTGGACAGAGCACGCCGGGGCTAACAATGACTGGTGCTAGTTAATGCTGCGGTGGAACTGGAAACGATTCTTTGATTCCATGACGCAATGGTGGATAGAGGATATTGTCTGATGTGCAAGAGTCAGTCAATCACCCTAATGGCCGGATTCCAGAAATCGGTGAGACGCTAGAAAGAACATTACGGGCGTCATCCGTGGGTGGGACAGCGGCGATTCTGGGGAGTATGTCAGACCGCAATCTCGATCCGACTCAGGAACAGGGAGAATCTGCGTGCATTGATCAAGACCAACTTCATCCGGGGGTAAAGACGGTGAATCACGTGGATTGAGTCACATGTCATTTCGTTCTGTCTTCTTCCATGGGACACTCATGGGACCCCACAATGATCCACCGAGCTGTCGGAAGCTTCTCTCATGTCGTTCAGTCCTCGACGAAGTGATGCGTGCTTTACTCAATCCGGACGGTTGCAGCACTGCCAATGGTGATGATGCCCTGATGCCATTGCAAATCCTTTCGTTATCCCCCCCAGGAACATGTCCGTCGTGACTCACCAGGCAGTGTCGACCGCATTGCCAGTGCTGTCTGTCTGTCTGGTCTAGTCCGTCGAGGAGGGGGGAGTGGAGACGAAAAAATGGGAGTGCATACATCCTGCGAGGGAGAGTGTTAGCGACCCGACCATCTGCACATAATACAGTGATGCTGGCAATCATAAGTGGGCGAGTGGATGGGCGATGATGTGTGAGTAATTCTGTCGGTCTTCGTTTCAGATCGTGTTCTATTGATTGTTGTGTCTGACAGCGAGTTATCTTTAGGATATTGTCTGCCTAGACACGATACCCATACACTTATCAATACAATACGTGGGCGAATCCTCCAGGCCCTTCCCAGCCTCGCTGATTTCATCGCCGAAATTGGGCTCCAACGCCTATCCGGAGTGCCACATCAGCAGCTAAGCGGTGAAGCATCGTTCAAGCCATCTCCGCCTGTTGGCGTTGTCCGATAGGCCTATCATAGCCGGTGATCTTCCGAGAAAAAAAATCAAATGCATATTACTACCGGGTACGCTTTGAAGAATCCGGTAAAAAAAGAAAAGGGAAAAAATAAAAAAAAAATACATTTCTGCGTTGGCTATCTGCGTCCAATGTTCTTTTCGGTTAGTCTGTTTTATGCTAATCGTGTGATTCCGCGCGCCAATGTCGAGAAAAAGAAAAATTCCATTCAGGTTTAGCTTTGAAATCGTCCCTCCTCCACTTATGACTGGAGGCCTCGGGATCCAGAGAGATGCACACCTCACGGCCCTCCTCCCTTTTAAAAAGGGAGAGGCGTCTCTCCCTGGACGAATCCGTCTCCTGTCAAACAAATAGCCTGTCGGTCTGCCCCCTTCGGTAGATGGATCTCCTTATCTACTATCATCTCTTATCGCCTCTGCAAGCCACGACAACTCTATCTGCGACCCATATTTGTCCTTGCTCTTGCTATCCCTCGCTGTGAATGTGCATCGAGGTGTACTACTAAACCCGCTTGATGCCCTCCGGACTCGTTGCTCGAATACTACGTATGATACGACGTCCAAGGATGCATACGCCATTTAACCGCCAGTTTCCCTCGCGGTTACTGTCGTGTCTTACAACATTCTTGCCCGCCGGGGCTCGACCACATGCTGCCAGGAAATCCGCTCCGCCCAGCCATAAAACCGCCTCCGATGACTCCTTTGTCCATGTCGAAGCACCAACTCCGGCAGAAATAGAAGAACAGCAGTCACAGCAATCAGAACCGGAGCCGGAGCCGGAGCCGGAGCCGGAAGAAGATCCCCAGATGATCCGCGACCTGCTTCGGAAAGAGGCACTCGACAGCCTCGAGACGGTCGTATGCGCTGAACAAGTAAAGCGGCAGTTGAAGGCCATTGCACAGTGGGTGCAAATCTGTCGACGTCATGGAGAGGATCCACGAAAGGACTGGTATAACATGGTTTTCCAGGGGAATCCTGGGACAGGTACGCTTCCATACCACTTAGGTTGGACCATCGTGAGCTAACGTGTCTAGGCAAGAGAACCGTTGCACAGATCTACGCCAAACTTCTCTACGCCATCGATATCCTGGATGCCAACGAATCCCGAATCATTTCCGCCACTGATCTGGTCGCGGAGGGACCAGGCGCCATCAACCGTCTGTTGCAGGATATCGTTGAAGCCGCCCCGCCAGCTGCCCAGACAGCCGGCGTTCTCACTATCACCGAACCTTACCAACTTACGACCTTGCACAAAACACAAGCCGGCCGCCAGGCTCTTGAATCTCTGATGCACGGCATGGAACGCCCCGTGGGCAAGATCATCGTCGTGTTCGTCGGCTGCCAAGAAGAGGTGGCCGACTTTCTCCGCCAGAACACCCAGCTGCAGCGGAGGATCTGCTGCTCTATCAACTTCGCCGATCTCGACGAGAATGAGTTGCTCCGGATCGCTGGCGCTGCCATGACCCAGAAGTACGGTGGGCGGATGCGTATTGAGGGCGGCCTCGAGGGACAGTATATGCAAGTGGCTCTTCGTCGGCTAGCTCACAGCCGCACCGAGGGGGGCTTTACCAATTCCCATGCCGTCGAGGACCTCCTTGCCAGCATTACCCATCGTCACGCACGACGTCTATCTGAGATTCCCGACGCTGAGTTGGATGAAAGTGACTACTTCTTCCTCTCCAAGGAGGATCTACTCGGACCTACTCCGGCTCAGATCAAGGCACGAAGTGAGGCCTGGGTGGCACTGGAGCAGCTTATTGGACAGGACAACGCCAAGGCGTCTGTCGCTGAGGTGCTTGACACTGCTGAGGAAAACTACTGGCGCGAGGTTCGGAATCAACGGCCATTGCCTGTGCGCCTGAACCGGATCTTCGCTGGGCCTCCTGGGACTGGCAAGACTACGGTGGCCAAGTTGTACGGACAGGTCTTGGCCGATCTTGGACTTCTTAGCAGTGGAGACGCCACTGTCATTACGCCAGCCAGCGTTAGAGGCGACCAGGGTCTGTCTGACATCCTCAAATCAACGGTCGGCAAGACATTGATCATCAACGACTCGGCGATCTCGCCCGGCACCGACCAACAGTTGCAATCCCGCACCGTCATTTTGGACGCTCTGTACGCCGACATGTCGTCCAGCGACCCCACCAACCGCTGCGTGATATTCACTGGCTCGGAAAGCAACATTGACGCCATCTCCCGCCATGCTGACAAGCCCTTCTCCAGCCTCTTCGCGCCTAAGTTTATCGTGCGCTTCGAAGCGTTCACTCGCCCTCAGCTCGAGCAGATCATGCAACGGAAGTTACAAGAGCAGGATCTCTTTGTGACTCCCGAAGCCATGCAGACCGCGATGGATGCTCTCGAGGCCACGCGGATGCGCCAAAGTTTCGAGAACGCTCGGGCGATCGACACTCTTTTGACTTCGGCCAACCGTAACTTTGAGATGCGGACAGCCCGTGTGGGGACGCCGATGTTCCAGTCGGATCGGATGCTGGAGCCGGAAGACGTTGCGGCGAACGCGGGTGACACTAATGTCAGTGTCAAGAACGCGCTGCAAGATGTGGTGGCGGACTGCATTATCGCTGAGTTGGAGCGGTATCAGAAGGAGATTAAGATCTCGTGGCTTATGGGGCGAGACCCTTGTGAGCGGGTGCCTTGTGCCTTGGTTTTTAAGGGGCCGTGTGGTGAGTCTTCCATACTATTGAGACAGTGATGAGGTGACCATGCTAACTGTACCAGGTACTGGCAAGGTGACTGTTGCCAAACAGCTAGCCAAGATCTACTACGACATGGGCATCCTGGAGTCGGACCAGCTGGTTGAATGTTCAGCCACCGACATAGTTGGCCAGCGTCCCGGCGAGACTTCCGCAAAGAGCCGCGCCCAGCTCGACCGCGGCCTGGGCAAGGTGCTCCTCGTCGAAGAAGCCCACCGCCTAATCGAGGGCGAAACCACCGGCGAACTAGTCGATGAATTCGCCTACCTCCTCCCAAAATACGCCTCGAAGATGGTCGTCATCCTCGCAGGCCCACAGGCGGAAATGGACACCCTCCTCTCCAACCGCCACAACCTTTCCAGCCTTTTCCAGGAGGAAATCATCTTCAAGAACCGCACTCCCCGGGAATGCATCCGCCTGTTGGACCGCCGTCTAGACGAGGAGAAGGTCGGCGGAGCAAGGCCCTTCCTCCGCGATCCCCAGTCCCCAGATTACGTCGAGTTCACGCGAGCTTTCCAAATGCTTATGCTGTACCCATGCTGGAGCAACGCGCGAGACGTCAACGTGCTCGCGCGCTGGATGGTCTCGGAGAGTCTGAAAGAGGTCTCCCTGGAAGCCGCGCAGAGCGGGAACCTCGAACTGTCGATCACCCCCGACCAAGCGATGTCATGCATGGTGCGAATGTTCAACGTCAAGCGCGACCGCCTCAAGTTGAACCAGGACACTAAGTCAAAGTCCGTGCCGAGGATGCTCTCGCAACCACGCTCGGTTAGTCGGGGGAGCGTACGATTTCCGTACTGACTCTCATATGACAAGTGGGAGGGGGTGTGGATATTTGAACAGTTGATCGAACGATCAACTGACTGATTGACGGACCCCACCTGCTTGTCGATATGTCAGTGACACGACCAGACTGAACTTGCATGATTATGGGGAATTACGGGACCCGGGACAGACTGAACGGATACATACGGACACGGACACAGACACGGATATACGGATATTATGATTAACGATTGATTATACCACTGCATGAGTTATGACTTACTACTTTCCTCTGTTAGATGCTGGCATCATAGATACGAACAAAATACATTGCATGATCACTCTGGCTCATCATTAGTTACACCGTAGTCACAAATCAGTCATTCAGCCTCAGCTCAGGAATATACAGATTATACCCCTTCGTCCAACCCGCTGGATCCCCCGTCTCTATCTCAAAATGCAACAGCACATCCAGCCCTCCTTCTTCCCGGGTCTCCTCACCAGTCCCATCAACACCTTCACTCCCATCTACGCCAACACCCCCAGTCCCACCCTTCCCCCGATCCGAAATCTCACAATAATTCCTCCTTGGCAGCAAATGCCGATTCCTCCTCCTTCCCCCATCAACATCCACCCCGAACATCCCCAATATTTTCTCCCCCGTCCTCTTATTGACATAATGCGTCCTTCCTCGATCAACCCGATTCAAAATATCCGCTACCTTCCCAGCCGGCGGTCTGTTAGCAATCGCACTCGATATCACACACGCCATGTACCGCTCATCTCTCTCCTTCGGCGGACACGGCTCATCTCTCCTCTTCCAGAATCGCACGCGGTGTTTGCGTTCGCTGGACGAAGGCGTGAAGAATTCGCCAACAGCACCTAAATGTACATCTCCGCTTAGGAATGTAACACGTATATTTCTCTCAGAGGCGAGTTTCTGTAAACGTTCGATGAGGAATTGGCGCTCGGAGCGGTGGTGCCGTGTTGTCCAGTGATCATCTAGGTCGTCGAGGATTTCGACGCCGCCGTCGAATTTGTTGAAGAGCGCCGGGGAGAGGAGGCCTGCGCGACCGAGGGCTTTGAGGGGCGCCATTAGCCGGCTTGAGAAGAGGGTTTCGAGCATGGAGAGGCGGGGGTAGATTATTGGCTTCACCTATCAGCCTGTATCCAGATTGCATTAAGAAACCAGGAAGCGGGACTTACAACACCCAGTAAGACAAGGAGATGTTTTGTGTCCGAAGTAATCTCCCTCCTCAGCCTCTCAAACACAACATCATATGTCTCCTTGTACACTATACGGGAACGCGTGCGTTCCGTCCGACAATCCAGCCCCAAGAACACCACCCCCGGCCCTAACCGCATAAACATACTCCGACTAACCTGCGCAATATACGGCCCCGTTGCTGTCCCCACAATCCAACTCCCATCATTCCCCCCAGTTTCAGCGGTATCCCCTCCCCCACTGCCACTCCCACTATCCGTCCCTCCCGCCGCAGCCCCAGGAGCAACATGGTGCTGGAAGAGCATGTAGTACCGCCACGCCACGCCGCCCAGCCCTTTAAAGACATCGGACTCCATCGTTCTGTGCGGATAGCTCCCGTACCCGTCGATGATGTCGTGGTCGTCCCAAATATTTATGACGGGGATGTGGGCGGCGGCTACACTGTACAGGCCCTGCGAGAACCACCAGCTGTATCTGTTTAGATAGAAGGATTCGAGTTCATCGCGCATGGTGCTTGTGAACTGGGAGCGGAGTTTGGCGAGGGATGCTGTTTCTGTCCAGTGCGAGAAGTGTGGGGAGGAGAGGCGGGATTCGTCGGTGTAGAGTTGGTCGCCGCCGCTGAGCATTAGGTGGAATGGCCTGTTGTTGTTCTCATTGTTGGCGGTGGCGGTGGTGTTAGGGTTCTCGTTCTCCTTGTTGGAGTGATGGGAGGTATGTCTCCGTAGAACATCCCGCCAGAGCGGATCGGGACCCGAATACAAGCTCGTATCGACGCCCAACGAAAAGCCGTTACAGCTCTGGAAAATAACATGCATGTTCTCCGTAACCGCGGGTATCCAGAAATACTGCGCGCAGGGACTCCGATTTAACCTATAGCATATCTGCATCGGACCCGTATCCTGGGGAATAGACAGATCAAAGCGCCAGAATGTCACACCCCGCTCTGCGTGGATCTGTACGGCATCCACTTTAAACAGGTCCCCTTGTTCTTCTTCTCCGTTGATTTCAATCGGATTAGGCAGGACCTGCGACTGGGCCTGGGACTCGGGCCGGAAGAGGCCGCCTTCGCCGTGGAAGGTTGAGTAGTCGACGCCTGTTTGGATTTCGGTTGCCGGTTTGAGGGCTAGTGTTTTGCCGGTTCGGGATAGTTTCTTTAGGTCTGTGACTGGGGTGGTGGTTTTGGAGAGGGTGAGTAAGGGGACGGGGTTGTATGTTGATTTCTCATCGTCGGTTACGATGAGGATACTCCCTCGCCAGGTATAATTCACGAGACCGGTGAAGCGGAGAAGAGGGCCGCAGGTGAGATACAATGCAGGATTGAAGGCATTTGCATTGCTGTCTTCATCAGTAGGAATAGCATCGCCGGGTTGATCGGGTATGTTATCGTTAACGTGTACGTCCATTGTGACTATCCATTTGAGGATGACAAACGAATTGAGTATGGGGAAGTGAAGTGGGCTGCCCCTATAAGCTGGGAGTTATCTCATTCTGACGCGATGGAGGATCATCTTCCTGATGATAAGCGGTTCGTCATTTGCTTTTTCCGGGAGCTAAATCTGTAAGACAACTCTATTTGCACTGCACAGTTAAGTCCAGTATACCTGCAAAGAAAAGAAAGGAGAGAACTTCATTGGGTATATGAGGTACATCCAGCATTCCACCACATTAGCTAAGATAGCATAGCCATAGCCAGCAGACATGAAGCACACAAAGCCGCCATATGTGGTATTAGATAAGGAACGAACCAAAACAACACTTTTGAGACACGGTCGTAGCAGGTGACCATGTGGGAAAGCAAAAACACGCAGCATTAAACTTTTGAGAAGAGATGGACTGGTGCCAGCTCATCTCTGGTATTTTAAGTAAATAAAAAAAAAAAAAAAGGAAGAAGAAGAAAGAAAGAAAAATACCCGGTATTCGCCATGAATGCATAAAGAAAACGAATCAACACATGCAGAAGAACAGATATGAACGAATGCTAAAGCATCCAATCCAGTCCATTCGCCTCTTCTTCAATCGGAAACACCTCGCGCGCATACTCTTCCATGTCGCGCCATCCTTCCCACAGCTCACGCGCCTCGTCGGTCACGCGAAGCGAAATGACACCGCCGGGGCCTTGCATCATGCCAGCACCCGCGCCCTTGCCGCCAGCGGGACCCAACCCTTTGGGAGAGCCGGCGGCTGGTTGGGAGAATTCGGGTTGTGGGAAGTAGGGGGCGTTGCATTCGCCAAAGACAATTGCAAGCGCTTCCAGTTGTTCTCGGTAGCCGGGAGGAATGTTGACTTTGATTTCAATTGAGTCGCGGATGTAGCGGCAGGGGCGGTTGAGCGCTCGACTGAAAGCGGCGCAGACTTGATTGGGTGAGAGTGTTTCAAAGGTCAAAGCGATTCTACACCATTAGCATCTAGACAAACCAAGGGAGGGGGACGAAAGGGAAGGGGAAAGGTACCTATGACCCAACCACCTCTTCGGGCCATCCTTGAAAATCTGCAACAGCGTGGGACCAACATCATGCTCAGCATCCAACCACGGCAACGGCACATCCGGATCAAACGGCGCATGCCACTCAAAACTCCCATCACTCATCAGCTCCATCTGAAACAGGGGATACGGCAGACTCGTAAAATTATTATTGTAAATCCCCGCATAGACAAACGTCGCAGGCAATTCCAACTGCCGCACATAATTCTCGACCGTGAACTTCGGCGCCCACAGAGGCACCGGCGGCCACGGCCCATGCACTGAATGATCAGGCATACTGCTGTAGATGTAATGTTGGATGGTGCCTGCGCGTTTCGCGGCGTCGGCCAGGGCGCGGCCGATGGCTACCTCGTCGCCAGCTTGCGAGGTGGTGTTGATGAAGGCGAGCTGGGCGCCGTGGAAGAGGGTGTCCATCAGAGGGTCATTGTCAAGCAATGGACCTTGGAAGAGAGTGACATTTGGGAGGCTCTGCAGTTCCTGGGCGATAATTCCTTTCAGGGAGTGGACTTGGGCGCGGACGAGGTAGCCGACAGCCGAGGCGACGCGAATGAGGGAGGCGGCCTGGCGGCCCGTGGCATTCACGACGGCGATAGTTTTCATCTGTAGCTAATTCGGGAGGATAACCGAAGGGTAGTAGTCTGTAGTAGAGAACGCGGGGGAGGGTCCGGAGAGAGGGGAGGGGACCGTCGGGGTGAGAGGAAGGAAGAGACCTAAGGAGAAGAGGAGCGTGAGGAGGATACTGGGACAGAGAGAGAGAGATAGGGAAAGAGGCGAAAGAAGAATAAAAGAGAGTAAAAGACGAAATAGTCGAGAGAGGTTGAGGTAGAGTGGTAGAGGAAGAATGGAAGAAGAAGAGAGCACACAGTGGGGGGGCGGCAACGAGGGGCAGAATAGTATCTATGAATAATGGAAAGCAGGAGAGAGCGAGTGAGAGAATCAATAGTGAGTGAGTGTGAATCTTTAATATAGAAAGAAAGAGTCTGTAGAGTCTAGAGTCGCAATGCACCCGGCGAATGGTGCGAGTCCGGTGATACTTAACTGTCCTGTGACTGTGACTCTGCTATCTATGCCCAGGTATGGCATTAGCATCCTCTCTCTATACTAAGCTATATAGCTCCTATAATTGCAAAACCCCCTGGTATATCTTGTCTGTGTGAAGCCAGCTGTCGGCCGTTTTCTTTTACGTAACAAATGAGGGAATTCTTCTGAAAATCACGTTTTCTTCCGAGCTTTCAATCTGCTGTTAACTACATAGTGCATACTAATCCATACAGCAGTGAAAACTGACTAGAGAGTAGATCTCGTAGGTTTATACCCCACTTCCCCCCATAATATACTACAGTATGAGTACATCTATCTACTACTGGCTTGGCTACTCGTGCAATCCCGCCTCTCCCCAGATCTCCGGCCGCCGTTGCGCCAACACCTCCGCCGCTGCCCGCTCGTCCGAATGCAGATGCGCCCCGGACTGTCGCAGCAGCTTAACGTGTTCTCCCATTCCAGCGTTCGCAGCCAGGAACAATGGCGTGCGATTCTGGTTATTGCGCAGGTGAACCGAGCCGCCTTGTCGAAGCAGGTATTCGAGTACCTCGAGAGACGGCGATGTGGATGCGATGTGCTAGTCATAGTTATTAGCATTAGCATGTGAAATAGTCTACTCCGTGGTAAAGCGATAACTTACGATAGGCGTATTGCCCGAGTAATCGGCATCATTCAGCAACCAATGATGCTCCATCTTGACTATCACCTCTACCCGCTGCAAATCTCCCCGAGCGATCGCATACCCCAGCATCGTGAGTGTCTGCGCCTGTTCCGACAGGTCCCCATCCGGATGGCGGAACGCCGGCTGCGAGATCTCGGTTAGTTCTCCGCGGAGCGACACGGCCATGTCCTTGGCAATGGACTCGGGTGTGCATTCGGGGATTGCCAGGAGATAAGCCAGTTTGGTAAGCGCGGCTTCGGTAGTCATATCCAGACCGGCTACCACTCCGGCGCGAGAGAGGCTCATTCCTGGCGCGTACACAGGACTGACACTCCCCGTGAGGCACTGGGTGACATTCACAATCACAATCCCCCTCCCAATCGCTTCCGCCAACACCTTGGTCATGGCATTGTCCTGCCCATGCGGCGCATTCCCGGCCCCAAACGTCTCCAGCACAAGACCCCTCAGCCCCTCCAGCCTAAGCACCGCATCCACCATCTCCGGCTGAATACCAGGGAAGATCCGCAGACAAGCAACATGCCTCGTATCCAGATCCGTACGGATCCCAAACGCCCCGATCCCGCGGGGCCTCCTCACGATCTCCCAGTTAACGTTCGTGCGTGTCGAATTCGTCACAGCCAAAGGCGCATAATTGGGCGACTCAAACGCCGCAAAATCACTCGCAGCAACCTTAATACACCGATTGCCCCGGAACAGCCGATTATTAAAATACAAACACACCTCAGGAATCATAAAGTGTCCCGCGACAACCAACGAGCCCAGTAGATTCTCCGTAGCATCATTCTGCAACTCCAGCATTGGCGACTGCGACCCCGTCAAAACAACCGGCTTTCCCAAGTTCTGCAGCATAAAACTCAGCGCGGAGCACGTATACGCCAGACTATCGGTGCCATGCAGCACGACAAAACCATCGAAATGCGTGTAATTCCGCTCAATCGTCTCCGCAATTTCAGTCCACCCTTTCGCATCGATCGAGCTGCTGTCCAGCAATTCCGGGAACTCGTACACCGTGTAGCGCACTTTCCGGCCGTAGGCTGTCTGCGGGGTCCGCAGACTTGTGTAGTCCTTTGCCTCATGACCGTTTCCCTCAACGTTGTCGACGATAACTTCTATCGGGATCGAGGGCGAGCCATCGTTGAACGTGGGCATGGGCGCTAGACAGTGTTCTTGGAAGTCGCGCGCGGGGACGAAGCCGTTTGGGGACTGGCGCATGCAGATTGTGCCGCCGGTCATGATGAGGAGGACGCGGGATTCAATTTCTTCTGCCATGGTTGCTGTTTCTGTATCTATTTTGAGGGTTGCCTGTTTTGTAAGGTTGATTGTTTGGTGGTGGTGACGGTGATATATACTGACCATGTTTATGTAGATAGGCGGTTGTATATAAAGAGTACTCCAACTGTTGGAGAAACCCCAATGTGGGCTTGTTGCTGTATGGACTCGCTTAGTTGGAGTTAGCGTGGATGTTCAGAAGATTGACACTGAATAGTAAATAATATGGGGTAATAGAAACGGAGGTAGAGCGGTAGTGAAGTTGAATGAGATAAAGATGAGGGGTGGATCACAGTTGCATCAGCCCGGGTCAGTGCTACATTGTTCTACTGAGTGCATTTATCGAGATTATGATTTTTTTTTTTGGTCTATTCTCTAGAAATCACCGGGTATCTTATATACAGGAAAGATAAATTTAACTAGCCGTGAGCGCTTAATGGCAATGCGACTGATCGAGGAGTACACCCTCGCCTTGCGACTCTTGCACTCCCCTGTACGAGCGACGGGCCCGGACGAACCAGTCCGTGAGAAGGATAAACACGACAACACCGTACACCGCGCAGACATAGTTCATGTCTAGCAGTGATTGTTAGTACTTGGCTTGTATAGTTAGGAAACAACGGGGAGGGGAACGTACTGCCAGTAGTAACAGGCATGGTCGACGGGAACGAGTACATAACCAGACAGAAAATCGTCCAGAGCAGAGTAACGATGTTGGCGATAAGACCCCAGGTGCCCAGCCAGAAAGGTCCGTGGCGGATGTTGTTGCGCCCGCGGTACCAGAGACACAGGATCGGGGTCGTGTATGAGATGTACAGGAGAGTAATGCATGCAGTCACCATACTGTTGAACGCGGTCGAGGATCCAAGGTAGAGAAGACCGAGAACACCGACGATGAAGCAGCTAACGTTGTGCGACATGAGTGGCACGTCCAGCGTCTTGTTGACCTTGGAGATCCACTGGTGTCCCGGAACGCCGCGGTCACGGGCGAACGACCACACAAGACGTGACTGCCAGGTGTGACAAGCAATGAGACAGCCCATACCCGTGACAACAAGTAGGGTCTCAAGAACGATGGCACCGGCCGTGTTGTTCAGGGCCTGGTAGTAGAGTTCCAGGATGGGGACCTCGGTGGCCGAGTTGATGAGTTTGCTCAGATCCTTGAGACTGAAGAACATGGAGATGCAGTAGAACCACGAGGTAGTGAAACCGATGCCCACGGTGGCCAGGATGGCAATGGGAATGTTGCGCTCTGGCTGGGGCACTTCTTCAGCCATGTGTGTGGCAGAATCAAGACAGGCGAAGATCCAGTTCGGGTTGATGAGACCAACAATGAAGGCCATACCATCGGACTTCCAGCCGGTCGAGTTGACGAATTGCGCGAAGACATAGTGGCCGCTCTGGTGGCTGCTCGCACAGGCAGGGACGGTAATCAGGATGACGAAGAACGAGATCAACGAGATGTACAGGGTCGCCTTGGCTACCAACGGCAGGGTCTTGCCCCAGCAATTGAACAGGTAGCAAAAGAAGTTGATCAGTTGGTAGACCACGACGGTATGCCATGCTTCGATGGTACTATGACGGTCAGCCTACAAACAGACGGATTAGGGGAAGACAGGGGGGGGGGGGGGGGGGAGCTTGTTTTCAGCGTACAAATCAGGATGACCAAGTTTCCACATTCCCACAACACCTTGAGCCAAACTGAGAGCCACACTAGCACAGGCAAAGATAGCACCGGCGTAGCCAAACCAGCCAGTGAAGTAGGAAGCAAAACGGGCGTATTTCCGAGGAGCCAACTGACTAGCCCAGAAGTACTGTCCGCCAGCGTTGGGCATGGCACTGGCCAATTCAGACAGCGACGTGCCCACACATAGCGAGACGAAAGAGATCCATATTAATCCATACACCAGGAGAACAGTGCCTCCGGAGCTGATACCAGTAATCAACGAGGCAGAGATACCGAACCAAGAGTTGGACATGCAAAAGGCAATACCGATCAGGGACAGAACCGAGAAGTTGCGCTGCAGGTCTTGGGTGTAACCCATCTCGGCCAGTTTCATGGCATCGTTGTCATCGGCACCGGAAGCATTTTCGCTGGATGCGGGCTTAACGCTCGGCTTCTTTTCTATATCAAGGTCGCTCATGGTGGATAGTTTTGGGTCAGTAGCGTAGGGACAGCGGAATCAATAAGGACGAAGGTGCAAGGGCAACACTATCGGATTCGGGAATTGGGATCGAAGTGCTGCACGGGTACTCGCTTTGGGTGGTTAACAACAACGGACGGTTCCAAGGGTAAAGGCCAGTTGCATAGGGCTGTTCTCGGGGAACTCGGGGTCGCTGTGGCTGGAAGTTGCTGTGGGATCGATTTCGGGGAGAATGTCGCTGCGGGTGTTGAAGCCGGGCTGGCGATACCAAAGGACTCGGTACAGATACTGAAAAGCGGAAGCGACACAGGATTACAGAACGGGATCTGTGTTGTATGTTTCTTGTTTCTCGAGTTATGGACAGATGAGACTTTTCACTGCAGCCTGTTGAGGAGACTGAGAGAAAGATGAGAGGGTGAATAAGAAGAGAGAGTGAGGGGGGGGGAGGGGGGGAAAGAGGAAAAGGCCTAGGCGAAGAAAAGATGCCTGACTATTGAAGTTGAACAATTAAGCAAAACAAAGAGGCCGGATGGACACCGGGCCGTATTTAACAGGCATCGTCTGTCTCTTCTGAATCTTTTTCTCGCTCATTTCCTGCTTCGACCACAGTCCATTTTCGGTATAGCCCTTCTCGGCGGGCCACAGCGATACCATTGTGCCTTCTTATTGGTGGAGGCGACTGACAGTCCACCGCGATGCCGGAGCACCATACCTAATCTGGTTATGCACGCGACGGTGACAAGATCGAACATCTCCTATTGGCCCGTTGAACGCGTCATAGCGTCATTTGGTGGACCTCAGCCGCTTAGCGCCGGCTTAACTAGTCTGGATGCGGTTAGCGTGTAATTGACGCCGCACTGGTCCGAGGTTTTTCCCTCATGATTTGGGTTAATCAGCGGGCTCAGAAGGGCAAAGATTTCCTACCGAGAGCTTGATTTTTCGAGAAGGCTGTCAGGTGATACTACACTACTCTGTACAGAGTATGTAGATAGACGGATGTGGACAGAGATACCACATACAGGATTGAGTATTCCGTAATATGCATTATGAGAGATTAATGCTCCGATGGTAAGCTCTACGATCACACGTCATTGTGGACTGAGGCAATTGTGAATCTTTGTTTTAGCATCGGAGAACTGTGGAGGTCAGACCATACCTTTTCTTGTAGTATGACAGTCACTCAGAACACATGGTTGCTGCTGGATGTACTCCTTAGAACGAAAGCATGTCGAAAGAAGACACTGTAGCCTCATAGGTCAGTGACTTCAAAGGCATCATATAGAATCTTCTGCTCTCTCAGTATGACTGACTGCCTGTCCCGAATACTTGTAGATATTTCCGAGCAAGCAAGTTGGAGAGAATATCATTACTCCATACGGAACCGTTAACTTCTTAATAACGTCCGAAACCTCTGAGAAAAAAAAATTTTTTAACCTCCGAATCAAGGCAGACTCGTAGATTCCATCCCGAGTCCACCTCATTAATTTAGCTCCCTTCGATATGTTTATCCTCATTGTGCTTGACTTAACCTTTTTGACGGAACGGGACGTTTGCTGGAGTCTGTGGAGCATCAAAAACCTGATTGCGTGTGTTTGCAAGTGTTGCTAGTCCCCGTGTACTATGTACTACTGCGTACCTAGGGACATGACTGCCTTTTCGGGGATGATATCAGACTTTGACATCTTGAGTAACCCAAATCGTAGGGTATTCATTGAGATATTCAATCTTATCAATGTCAGGTGACCGTCGTGGATTTTGCAGAAAATATCTCGGTCTACGTAGCACAATACTGGTTGGAGCAGCATACCAAGATATATAACAAGAGCCAGTACGCCGGCTGTCCAGCTCTGCCGCATGGGCATCCGTTGGCAGTCAAACTCTACCAACCGGGATACTGGCTTTGCATGAACATATCCACAGATCGGACAGGGGTCAGCTACGGATAAAACCGTCGACGATTCATCTGTTTCAGCTGTTTATCTGTAACTGTCGCGGATTCTTGACATTTTGAAATGTATCAGATTGTATATCATCCAATGCTTAGTACCTTTCCTGTCTCTTCTAACTACTGCAAGTACTCTCCCTCACCTGAACATTCTTGTACGCCTGTAATCGGGGTTTGATTGTACTGTACTGTATTGTACTGCACCTGTACGGTAAGCGGATTACATGATATCACTGTTTCATGTCTCATTTCCCAGCCAATACCGAGCCAATCACAGCGTGTCCCAACGGAATAGGGGCTGGCCAAGATAACTGCCCGTCAGGCACCGCAGCCCCTGATTGGCCAAATATAGCGGGGAGTTCCTCCTGAAAACGCCCACGTTTCACAGAATGCGCCCCACCAGGGGCTCTGCAGCGAATTAGAATTCAATAGTCGGCATGTGTATCTGGTATGTATCTGGTATGTATTGGTATTTCATAAATTACGGCACGGCAGAATAATCAACTCCCTACAGATCTCGATGACTGGAATAAAAGAGAGAAGCTGGGAAGGAAATAGAGAGGGAAGAAAAGAATAGAATATCAAACAACATATACATCGGTATATCTCTACAGGTATCTACAAAACATTCTACCAAGCATTCGTAGAAAAATACACTTGGCCGCGGTCTAGCGCGGCGGTTGGCTTTGCACCATCCCTTTCGGCCTCTATCCCTATTCTTCCACTGCCTTTTTGTTCCTTTTTCTTAGCCTCTCTTCCCCTCCTCTTTTCTCTTCTCTCACACTCGTTGAGGAGTTACTCTGCTTTTTGTCGATTTTGCAGTTTTCGCTGCTGTCATTCGTTTTTTGCTGGTGAGTCCATTCTTGTTTATTTGTTTTGATATTACAGTCCCTTTCCGAGGATGAGGACAGTGGGGGACATACAAGGACCGGGAAAAGGACGAGAATAGGAACAAGGGTTATACGAGCACGAGCGACTCGAATTGAAGTCTACACGAGGATCCAAAGGTATTGAGGGGGATGCGATGATTCCACGACGCGCCGCGTTGCGATTCGCATTCGCATTCATATGAAGCCATGATCTGACCGCGGATTGATTGATATCAATATCGCGACGACACTCCGCTGAACACCCCTCTATACCCTCCACACCCCTCTATATTGCTTCATGGCACGCATATATTCCCGATAATTGTACCGTCGGTGATCTCGTGGCGATATTTCCAGCCCAACAATGCAAGGAACCCCCCTTTTCCTGTGGTTCCAAGACACAGCTAGCCACCGCAGTGGCTTTCCGGCATTTGTTCGCCGATGGTGTTGTTTCTCCTTGGCCGTCTGGTCCTTGCGATGTCTCGCCTCCTTGGTTGGACCTTTTTTTTTGGTTCATGCTCGTCTTTTTCTTTTATCAGGGTCCCCTTTGTCCTCTTCCTCGTCATATCCATCCTCGAGTCTCTCCTTATTCCCCATACTATCTCTTGTCGCGTTGATCGCTCGATCTATTCTAACAAGTCTAGTTTTTCGGCGGTTCTCGCTCCTGGTGACGCTTAGTAGCCGTCCCATTCGCTCTTTCAATACACTCACTCATTCGCTCCTTTGCTGTTATTCTTTTCGCAATCGTCAAGACTCCTCAAATTTTTTTTCTTTCTTGGACCTCCAACATGACTCGTTCCGGCCGGCTCAATGTCGGCTTTGTCTCCTACCTGGCCGCCTTTGCTGGCATGGCTGATGCCTTCTGGCGTATGCCCTGCCGCGGCCGCTCTGGTTTGGCTAGAATGGATCCTCTGATGGACCCCGGCGAGGCTTCGTACCACGTCCACGCTGTCCATGGATCTGGCGGTTAGTACACTGCCCGCTGAGATATTGTCGCATACATGCTGATCTCGGGTTCTAGCGTTCTCTATGGATGCCGATAGTGACACCTTGAAGAACGGTGACTGTACTTCTTGCGCCGTTACCCAGGATAAGTCCGCCTACTGGACCCCGGCCTTGTACTTCATGCACGAGAATGGCACTTCCCAGATTGTTGAGGAAGTTGGTGGCATGCTTGCGTAAGATGCTCTAGTATTTTGACTTTATTATCAACTCTGACGAATCTCGCTGCTAGGTACTACCTTCTGTATGGCGAAAATGTCCAGGCCTTCCCTGAGGGATTCCGTATGCTTGCTGGTGACCCCTTCCAGCGCAACTTCACCTGGCCCGTCCCCGATCCTCCCAAGTCCGAGTGGACTGGTGACCAGGCCTCCCAGGCGGCTCTCAAGCAGAAGGCCCTTGGTTTCAACTGCTTGAACTACGAAAAGGAGGCTGAAGCCTCTCTTGGTCGTCACTTCTTGCCCAACAAGACTTACCTGGATGAGCACTGCACCGATGGTGTCCGTTTCGAGATGATGTTCCCCTCTTGCTGGAACGGCAAGGATGTCGACAGCGATGACCACACCTCCCACGTCGCCTACCCTTCACTGGTCATGGACGGTACCTGCCCAGAGGGCTTCGAGACCCGTATCATTTCTCTTTTCTTCGAGACCATCTGGAACACCTACGCCTTTAAGGACTACGAGGGTTACTTCGTCTTGGCTCACGGTGACCCTACTGGATTCGGCTACCACGGTGACTTCATTCAGGGTTGGGACCAAGACACTTTGGAGAATGCGGTCAAGCAGTGCACCAACCCCTCCGGTGAGATTCAGGACTGCCCTTTGTTCGACATTCAGAGCGACTCCGATCAGCTGCAGTGCAAATTCGAGGTCCCCGATGAGCTGGAGGACGAGGAAGAGGAGGTCGAGATCTGCACCACCGGTCTTGTCAACGGCTTGGCTGTCGAGTGGGGTCCTCAGTACGCCTACCCCATCTCGTACACCACCTCTACCAGCGCCCCCGGTGTGTCTGTATCTGCCTCGGTCGGTCTCGACCTCAACATTGGTGGCCTCTTCGGCAACCTCTTCGCAGGGTCGAGCAGCGCTACCCCCTCGGCCGAGCCCAGCTCCTCCACTCCCGCCGTGGACAACTCTAACGCCGCTGCCAACTTGGTCGCTTCCACTCCCCAGTCGACTCCTACTCCTTCTAGCACCCCCACTCCCACCCCTACGCCCACCTCCACGACCCCAACTTGGACCCCGACTCCCACGTCCTCTTTCATCTCGGGCGTTGTCCAGGAGGACACCGTCATCTACGCGCAGGAAATCCAGGTCTTGGTTGACCAGGACAACAAGCCTATCGAGACCGAGACTGGTAGCTTGGTGACTCTCTCCACTTCCACCACTACCACCACTGACGTGATCTCCACCGCCGTCAGCATGGTCACTGAGGCTCCCCGCAAGCGCCACTACCATGGCCGTCACCACCGCCGCAACAACTTTTAAACTGGGATCAAGCGGCCCCGAAGACTCATCTCAATGTGCTTCTCATCTCTCAGGCCTGGACTGCGGCCTGACCATTCCTGATTGGATCTGTTTTTCTCTTCCTCTGTGTTTATTTTTATTTTTCTCTTCTTTGAGATATCCTTTATGCTCTTCAGTTTCCATCCATGAAAAAACATGCCCAATGATTTTTATTTTTGGAAACTCTTTTACCCTGTTATATCTTTTTCAATTTGATGTATATGTTACATACACAATATGCTTCTTGTCCCAGAGGGAATAGGGGAAGCTAAGACTAAGTTCTTGGTTTCTCTTGATGAGAGCTGAGATGAGTCCTGTTAAATATAGTCAATGTGAAGTACAATCCAGTTTGATGATTTTGTTTATATGTATTTTATTTGTAGTTCTTTGGAGACCTTTTTTCTGGTCACTGGAGCTAACTGTCACTGGAGCTAACCGGTTTCTCTTAGGGTAGAATTTTGCATCACATCTTGATCGATGCCATGTAGTAAATGTGCACTTTCATGATCTTGCCTTGGGGCCACAATGCTTTGAACATTTTTCTTTTCTTATACCTCCCTCCCTCCCTCATCTTTCCATTCATTTTCTACCAACTCCATCTTTTCCTTTTCATTTCTACATTCGACGGGGATCTTTTAAATCCACCATACGTCCACAAAATGGACCCAAATAAAGACGCCAATACAGAAGAGCAACAAGCCCCATTTGGTGAACCAGATGACCCAACAGAAAATCCCCAGTCCTTCGAGGTCAACCCCTCCCAACCAGTTCTCTTCTGCGACGTCCACCTCTCACAACAAGACGTCCACAACTGGTCCAAGAAAGATGCCTTTCGTCATTTCTATGTGAACTGGTACCTTTCCTCCTTTCCCTTCAAATATGCTATCAAATATTAACGACAAGCCAGGCGCGAAGGAATGAACCAAGTCTTCCAATTCACGACTCGCCCCTCAATCCACCACACCGAAACCAACGACTTCGTCTACGTCAACGCCGCACAATCCATCCAAACAGATCCCTCCTGGGGCTTCATCCTCTTCAACAAGGAAAAGGGCATCATATCGTTCAATATCAGAGACGGCCTGAGGCTTCGCAGATACCTCGACCATGGCCAGCTGTCAGTGTCATCGAACAACCTCCTCAAAGCCGCGATGGTCATGACACTGGCTGGCTACCGGGTGCGTTTTGAGAGCCGTGAGAATCAGTGGGATTTCTTCTTTAGTGAGACCGGGTCATTTTGTTTCACAAGGGCTTCGTCGACGGAGGGTGCGTTTTTGGCCTCGCTGAATCAGTTGTCGAATGGGAATTCTCCACCTGAGGATATTTCTGCGCAGGATTTGGCTATTACGATTGGTCCTGGGGAGTCTGCCACGCATCGCAGAGTCTCACATGAGCAGTTGATTAAGTGGCTCGGCATTACCATCGAGGTAACCAACTTCCTCCAGCCTCATCAAGTCGTTTATACTCCCTATGGTGATCTTATCTACGACCCCGGTTTCGCGAACAAAATATTCGTGAACGGGATCCAGGTCTCAAACCCGAAAGTCGGATCCTTTCTGTTAGGATACCATTTTTGCGATAACGAGCTCGTCTCTGATGATGGGAGCTTGATTCTCTCTGATAAAGAGGCGAAGCTACGGACTATGATCTGGGAGACAAGTTTTGGGTTGAATGTGAATAATGTGAAGGTGTTCATCGCATTTCTGAGAGTCAGTCCGGGTGCGCTTGATGTTAGAGGTGTGGGAAGTTTTCTGGGAAATGAGAATGTGAGGAGGATTTGGGAGGTGTTGGTGGAGGACTTGGGGAGAGAGAAGATATTCTGTCAGGAGATGGTAATGCCTCACTTCGCTTGTGTGGTCTTGTTTGAGAATCTTGCTAATCTGTGAAGGATGACTTCAACGAGGTCAAGCGCCGCACAAACAGGGAAATTGTGGTCGTGTCCAGCGCTCTCTGGTCAATACTTCGTGCTCCGCTATTGATTCGCACCTGGCCCGAAGAACTCCTCTACAAAGCTCCCCCAGCTGAACCCGCACTCGACACCCCCTTTGCCATAACAACGAAACGCGCCTTAGACGCCCTCCTACAAATCGACCCCATAACCGCCAATCTAACCATACTCTGGGTGGACCATCCCCTCTATCCACCCCTGGTTTTCGCCGACGCAAAGGCCCAGCGCATCGTACTTAGCAAGTACTGGTTGCACTTTATATGCGCACACACGCTTTCGCCATGCAGACTGAGCGATCTGGCTAGACAGACAAAGGTGAGGTATAACTATCTCCAATGCGACCATATCGTTCTCGCGATGCATAGCAAAATTGTGGAGCTCATTTCCCAGCGGTCCTCCGGTTTGGTTCCTGTGTACTGGACCACAGTCGTGCAGAAGATGGCCGCAGAGAAGCTCGAGGAGATGCCAAGGTGTATTGAGGTGGTTGGTGATACTATGGATCCGAGTCGGGTGTTTGTAACGTGGGAGTTAGGACTGTCTCAGCAGACTGTTAGGTTCGTGCAGAGTGGGTACCATGTTGTGCTTCATAGGGGAGATTGTGTGGTTGCTCTAACGCAGCTCGTGCATAACGGTGGTGAGTTTCTTTTCGTTCTAACTTGCAGATAATGCTAAAAATGTCTGCAGAAGTAGACGCTTCATCTCCCACAGCGCCATGCGGCTGTCCCCAAAGGGTCGTCGGCCGACAAGAAACCCAAGCCACATTTGAAGGCCTCTCCCCCATGGAGACACACATATCAATCGTATCGCTCAACAGCAAAAATTCCATTTACGCATCCGCCACGAAACCCTCGACTTCCAACCAACCAACTGCTGCATCTCTTGCCCAACAAGAAACGGACCCACCGGAAATCGAATCAATATGCCGCGAACACTCGTTCATATTCAACGAGAACTGGCAGAAAACAACTTTCCCTGTCCTATTTGCGCAGTTCACCCCGCGAATCGGGATTATTGGCCCTGGCTCTGAGCTAATCGGTACTTTTCCGCCTGTGCCTGTGGCCGTTTTGGAGAGCCCCCGTCTGAACTTCCGTTTCGAGAGGGCTCAGTACGTGAGCGTACGGGCTCACTCGGGATTACGAGATGTGGAGCACTTTATTTTGTACGTCCATGGGATTCATGTGCCGAGTGCTATGAGCCCCTTACCAGGGGAGGGGAGACTGACAGTGACTGCGTTTTCGTTCCTGAGGACTACGTCTTTGTGTTTGTTCCATCTGGGCCTGTCCTCGCTTGCACAGGGGCAGGGGAAGGATGAAGTTGGGCTGCGGGAGTTGCTTCTGCATTATCAGAATTTCGACGCGATGGGATATCGACAGGATGCGATCATCTTTCCGATTGAGAGTATCGAGTCCGTTGAAGCCATCAACCCGGCTACGTTGGGACCGTTTGATGCCGTGCAGTATACTGTTGATCCTCCAGGTGAGCACAATATTTACTTCACGTAATACAAGACTAATAGTGTAGATCCCTCACGAACTGGCTACTATTGTCGCTTTGCGGTGCGCTGCAATGGGCCACCCGATTCGGCAGTGATGATGCCTGTGGCATCCCATTTGCTCACCCATTCCAAACGCTGGCCGGAACCGCGGTATATTTCGGGTGCACCGTCTGTTATTGATTTGACTCCGGGGTGTCTAGGACCCGCGGAGGGGTTTGCGCAGGCCGGCGCCAGAATTGATGCGGCGATGGGGTTTGATCCTGTAAGGGATTGCACGTGGAAGGTATGTATCCTATTCCTTGTTCCAAATAAGACTGACGACGTTAACCAACAAAAAAAAGGCACGATATCCACACGCCAAAGTCTATGACGGCCGTATGGAAACCGTGCTCAGCGAACTCAGACGGAAAAGACTAAACCAACCCCCATTCGATCCTCGCAGCCTAGCACCAAGGATCATCCTTCTCTCCCTGCCTGAAAGAGATAAAGCACTACAGCAATGGGATCGCAGTCTCGAAGATGCGGAAATTTTCCGGACAATGCCATTGATTACCTCTGCGTTCACGCAGAGACCTGATTTTCTCGTTCTTTCGCTTCCATCATGGGTTCTTCTCGAGCGAGCCTGGCTCGAGCTGTTCAAGGGACTGTGGATGCTCCTGACCAGCCGGTACGCGATTCACATGCGCCGTGTTTCGTTTGCAGACCATGGCCTAGCCCGCGACGGACACATGCTTGTCATCGTTGCTTCCTGCGTCCCGACGCCAATCCCTTGGGATGCCATCTTCGCAACAACAGCCACACCCACAGGAAAGCCCAACCCCAAAGCAACCGTCCAATCCGTCATCAAAGACCTATCCTTCTCCAACCCCCGCAACACCACCACAGAACCCACCACCAACACTACTTTCAGCACCGCCCTCATCTGCAAAAATCCCCAAACCGCCGCCGACGTCTACAACCACCAAACCCTCACCTATAACACCCCCTCCACATACCCAAACACAAGCCCCAACCCCCTCCCCCAAGACCACAACCTAAACACCACCCTCTCCCTCCCCCGCCTCTCAACAACAACCCATCCGCTCACCCTCCCTCCACCACCGCACCCAGCAGGCCCCGTCTTCTTCCCCTTCTTCCCAGCAGAAATCCGGCCCATACCCGAGCTCCCTCGCGAGTACACGCAGCCGGTAAAGAATCCCAGGGGTGGTGATTTGCTTAGTGTAAGGGAGATTGCGCGCGTGCAGGGGTTTCCGGACGATTTTGTGTTTCTGGGGCCGGTGGGGTGGCAGAGGAGTGAGGTTTTGGGGGCGTGGCCGGTGCTTGTGGGGAAATTGGTTGCAGTTGGGATTAGGGAGGTTGTTAGGGAGTTTGGGGGAGTTGTTGGTACTGTGAACGGAAGTGTGAATATAGTTCAGGGTGTAGGTGGGAATGCGGGTGCAAATGCAAATGCAAATGTGAATGCAGGCCAGATTGCAATCGGCAATGCTGCTGTAAATACTAGTGGCCGGCAGAAACAGGGTCAGGCGCAGAGGGGCAAGAAGAGGAACCGGGAGAGTTAGCATGTTGTTATTGTCCTCCGTCCGGCTAGTGTGTTTGTTGTTAATGATAATGATAACCCCAAAAGACCTACATCCCTGAGCTGAGCATTTGTTTTTCCAGACTGAGTAAGTACCCCTGTAAAAAAAGCAAAGCCAGGGGCCATGATGGAACCATTTTCCTTTGCTTGTAGACACGACTTCATAAGGACGTGGCTATATCCATGAAGCGAATTCTGACCATAATTCCCGAGTCTGTCACAGGTGACTTACAAACAATGATCTTGGGAAAACGAAAACGCCACACGGTCCAGCAACCAAGCCAGCAGAAAATTATAGCTACCGGCCAATTTGCCAGGATCCACAAGCTAAATAGCAAATCCTCCGCAAAGTTCTCTACACCAACGAAGTCATGAAGATTGAAGGCCGCATATATGACCATCTGGGCAAACATAAACAAACCGCCCGCTGTCTAAGCTGGAGTTATAACTTTGTTGACTTGCGGTATGGGTGTAACGGCGACACCGAGCCCTATCTGAAGCAAAACCTGACTAGCTACCGTGCATGATATTGGATAGCTCGACAGGCCATTGAGGCAGTGGTCTTCATCCGTGTAAAAGATGTCATCCATTCTGATGTCAGCGGTTGGCAATTTCTGGTGGATGGAAGTAGCAAGGTCAGATTATTCATTTCGGGGGTTCATCGTTACAGGGCTCAGAGGCCATTGCCATGGAGAATGCTACGCATTTTCTACCGCGCGATGAGAATTCCGAATACTGTATCGAGCGATTATTCACTCTCGGGTCTGCTAGCTACGAAATTTTTCTCGGAGAGAAACCTTACGAGGGCATGGAAGAATATGGTTAGGGCTAATAAGGTACCCGAAATTACGTAGCTATCGGTCCACAGTCCCCCGTTTACCCCAGTTTTCTCTTGCCCGTACCGGGCGACGCATCTCCGAATGCGGGGCATATATATATATATAACCCCGGAGTATCCCCGGAATACCAATCCACAATCTTCACCGACATAAATATACAGATCCTCAGTAACCGCATTCTCATACAGAGCAGACGCACATACAACTGCCAAAATGTCCATGACATCCGCCGACTGTGCTGTCATCCGCGGCGGCTTCCCTCGCCCCACCCCAAACACACCCACCAACGTCCTCGAGCAACTCTCTTTGAAAGGAAAAACGATTGTGATCACGGGCGCGGCTGATGGAATTGGGTATGCTGTGGCTGAGGCTATGGCTGAGGCTGGGGGGGATGTTGCGCTGTGGTATAATTCGTGCGTCACTTCCTTTGTCGGTGGATTATGAATGGTGAGGAGAGGTGCTAATATTGGGAGTAGGAATGACGCTGCGATTGCAAAGGCAAAGTATTTGGGGGAGACGCATGGAGTCAAGGCGGTTGCTTATAAGGTTGATGGTGTGTGCACTTTGTATCGATATGAATATGGAGTGAATGGTGCTAACAAGGGTAGTCTCGAATTACGACAATGTACAGCAAACGATGAACGCTGTTGTAAATGATTTTGGGAAAATGGACACTTTCATCGCGAATGCCGGAATGGCTATCTCCAAGCCTCTTCTTGAACAGACACTCGACGAGTACCGGAAGCAGATGTCTGTCAACGGTGCGTCACCCACACCCATCTTCTACAACCAAACAGATCGTTGATTTGACAATACAGTCGACGGTGTCCTTTACTGTGCCAAAGCCGCCGGCACCATATTCTCCGCGCAACGCACTGGCAACCTAATTATAACCTCCTCCATGTCCGCCCACATCGTCAACGTCCCCGTGGACCAACCCGTCTACAACGCCACCAAGGCCTTCATAACACACCTCGGCAAATCACTCGCCCGCGAATGGCGCGATTTCGCGCGCGTGAATATCGTTTCTCCGGGTTTCTTTGACACGAAGATGGGGGCTAGTCCGCAGACGGTGCAGGAGGCGTATCGGATGGCGGCGCTGGGCAGGCAGGGCGATACCAAGGAGATAAAGGGGCTTTATTTGTATTTGGCCAGTGGGGCGAGTTCATATATGACGGGGAGTGATGTGGTTATTGACGGGGGGTATACGTTGCCATAGGTATCTCATGCAGATCCTTGGTTATCGTCAATGGTGTCTACAGAAGGTTAAAAGAACGCAAATCAAATACAAACCAGGATTTATTCCGGGATGCTCATTGGAATTTATCCATGTAACGTTCAAAGCTACGATACCATATTATGCACATATGAAAAAGACACGCCCTAACTCACAGACCCAGTCTGGCAGCCTCGGAGCGAATAATTTCGGGTACTTCGTCCTCAAGACTCCGTTCCTGCGCCTTCCAGCCAAGCACCTGGTTTCCCCGTAGGGCCTTTCCTCTCGAATTCCAGCCCCAACTCGCAGCCTCAAAGCCTGCAGGCGATTTCACAGCCTCATCAAGAGAAAACGCCTGAGAACGGGGTTCCTCTGCAAAATAGCCAGACTTGAAGCATTGTTGACCAATCAACCGAGATACGTCCCCCCACACATGCTCCCCGTTCTCACAAAGAAAGTAGCCCTTGGCACCCCAAATCTCACCATCGCCCTTTCTCGTAGGATCAACGGCCGCCCGTAAAAGGGCATCGAAAAGCGTGCTCAAATCATACACATGCACGTTATTCCAACGGGCTAGACCCTTCCCAATCTGCGGGCTATACTTCTCCTTCAGAATAAAAGAAGTCAGTTCGTATACCTGGCGACCACGGCCCGAAATAGGACCACGGCCACGCCCGTATATAGTTGGAGGGCACACGATGGCGGTCTTGACGCGGTCTGCGTGTTCCGTGCCGGTCTTCAGAACAATCTCGTCCACGTTGCGATGGAATGCAGCTGCAGGGAGGTTGACCAGCTCGTCAACCTTGTCCCAGTCGTTGAAGACCTTGTCGTCAGGTTCGCCAGCGACCTTCCGCACGTCTGAATCAAAGTACGTCAGGATACCGGTACCGCCAGTATGCAGCCAGTATCCAGGCCGTTCGGGACTGTGACCCTCGATCAGTCCCTTGGCAATCGCATTGGCGGCGCCAGCATGGTCGGAAGCGTCTGCCGTGTCTATTTTGACTGTCAATCAGGGTACTTGTTATAGTGCGGTATCTCTACATACGGATCACAACATCTGCCCAGGCGGCTTCTTTTGCAAGCTTGTCGGAATCATCCAGCTCGCCAATAACCACTCGTACGTTCGGATACTGCTCCTGCACCTTCCGGGCCTTCTCTTCAGTCCGAATCAAGGCCGAGAATTCAATGTCGTGATGGTTCTGTTGGATATAGTAGAAGGCATCCCCGCCGATGTACCCGGTGATTCCGGTTAAGAATACTTTGGTGGGCATAGTTGCGGATTTGGTTGAGAGAATAATCGAAACAATTAAGAAGACCTATTTTATATAATCATAACTACTTTCTAGTGTTGGATCAGCGTGCAATTTATGGTATTGGGATACAACCATGTTGATTATAAATGCTTACAGTTGGCGGGGTAAGCGTTTTGCCGGCTCTGACGTTATGTCCGCACCTTAAACTCAGCGCGCTTCACTTGACCATGCATTTTCTCACGATATGATTGTTAAATTGCACATGGCTCGCTAGATTCAGAACAGTTGTACCACCGCAGCACCTTCTTATTGAAATGAGAGGAATGGGAGATAATGTACAATCACCATCATTGGATATTGCTTCTTCCCACCACTGTTTACCGAATTTGTGACATGATGAAGCAGAATGATTAATGCAGAAGGTTATGAGAGGGGTGCTTTCCTCGCCTGGCGCATTTTTGAGCGCCGATGTTTAATATATGTATGTGGTCTTGACTGGGAGGTTGAACTTGACTCGAACAGAGGTCCGCTCAGGTTTCGGAAAATGAACTCGACGCCATAACTACAATTGGGCGACAGCCTTGTGCAGGCTCGACAGTATGGTTTCGTCTCATCGCACTGAAGGAGTCCAGCAATTGTCCCTAAATGGCCCTGGGAAATCACAGACCAACTTTTGTCGCTTGCGGTACGTCCGACAACCCGAATGGCTGCGCCTGATTCTTGGCTTTCGTGTTTTTTTTTGAAGAATGGGCGAGAGATGGATGAATTGATAGTTATCTAGCTGCCATACGAGGAAAGTAAAGCGACACTAGATAGGAAGGCTGGAGGTCTAAACTCCGTACCGGTTTCCCTTCTGAATCTTTATATCAGCAACTTGCGTTTACCCGAGAAAAAAAGTTTCCATCGAGTTTAGCCAGTTAGTAGACGCTGTTTGTGATAGATTCTAGAAGTTCGATATCTCCAAGAGCATCTCGTCAGAAAGCGGCTTAGCAGATTTCCCATTTCCCTCGAAATTCGCAGTCAGGTCTGTCAAGCATTCTACTATTTGATTATAGGCAGTTTCCAGATTGGCGATATCGAAAGGAACAATGGTGTAAGCGGCACTGAGGCACTAATTAGCGGGACCCTGAGATAATCTCATAACATAGTTGGTAGTATTTTATCCCTAAGAAGGATGTTTGGCGTGTAGATCTAGGGTATGACACGGTTGTGCACACTTTACATATTATTTAAACGAACGTGTAATCATGTCCTCTTAAGATCTAGCACTCTAGAATATATGAGTGAATAATTAGAAGGCTGTTCGAGGATAATGTCAATTAATTTTAATATAATAACTAGTCTCGGTGAAAGCAGACGCCAAATTACTATTCAACTCTCAATATAACACCACCGAAAATCAAAAGAACAGATTGAGATCCCCAGCCTGCATCTTGCGCTGAATCTCCAGCGCCACCCTTTCCGGCGTCTCTGCAAACACATGCTCCCAGCAGAACACATTGATATTTTCCGGCCCCCCACCCAGCTCGTTGACTTTAAGAGCATACCGTTCCCGTTGAGCCTCAACCTGGCACCAAACAGCATCCACTTCACCATCGAGCCCTTCCTGTCTCGGTGAAACGGGAAACGGGTGCTGACAGTGGTCGGCAAGAAGGGATTCCGAAAGTTCGTCGTGATTGGTTGTTATGAATTTCTGGATGTGGTCTTGGTATTCTGGGCAGGAGCTGTTCGCGTGATGAGGGAGATATTTGTGGTGTCCATCTTCTCGGTAAACGGTTGATAGATAGTCGAGGTGGCAACTGTTCATGCTGTTCCCGAAAATGGTGATGGATGGTTGCTGTTTGTATTTGGGGTTGGTGGTAAGATCCCCGAGTGAAACAGGCTGCAGGGGCCAGACACCTTCCTCAAATAGGGAAGGTTCTTGGTCTTTAGCCTGTTGTTTAGGTGAATTTAACACGGGCGAAGCTGTGTAGGCGCTGATGTGATAGCCTGTATTTTGAACAACTAAGTAGTCACTCCAACAGCACTTGAGAAAGATAACGCACCATGGGAACAAAAGTGTCGATTTACGAGGAGTAAAGGCCAGCTCTGCAAGGCCCAAGCTCGGCGGCAGACAAGAAAAGCGGGAAAAGCTGCCACAACGCTGACATCTCTGGGCGACTGGCGAGTCGCGTCAATTAACATTCTGCATGGATCAGCAAGTTGGCTTGCCTTACTAGTATCAGGTAATCTCACCGCTGCGCAGATGATGAAAATGATAATCTCTCAGCCCATTTATGAATCCACGAGCAGGAAATGCGGGACATCCATTTCTGCAGGTGGCAGTGTCGGTCTTTGACTCTGTTGATGCGGAAGTCGGCGTAATTCGGGTTCGAACGGTCCCAATATGGCGCAATGAGGCGGTTCCCATATTCCATAGCTTGATCAGGAAGAAAACGAACGGTGATGCGTGAGCCCATACGAGCAAACTCCTTGTGATCTGAAAGGATTGATGATGCCGCAAGAAACAGAACGCACAATTTGGGATCCCGAACATTCCATTCGGGCGTGGAGAGGGCGGCTAAAGACGAGGTCGAAGAAGATAAAAATGACGAGGACGGCCTAGGAATCATGAAAGGGGAAGAAGAGGAAGGTGCTGTGGATGGGGTCGAAGAATCCGAAGAAGTAGGAGAGGTTGACAGATCTGAAGAACTTGGGGAGGATGAAGTCGAAGAAGCCAGTTCTGGATCGATCTCCCATCCTAGAACTTCTACCACGTGGATCATATTGTCGCGTTTAGCCTCCAGGCCAAGCTCTTGTGGTTGGCGCTTTTCTTTGGTGAGCTTAGCGCATATATTTTGGGCATTTTCCCGGACAGCGTAGAGTTGCGTGAGGATGCCATTTACCTCGACCTCTTCCAGGAAGCCCTTTCCGGAGATTTTAGCTTGTTGAGAATAATGTTGATATATCTCCAGAAGCATTGAGGCACGCACATGGCAGGCAGTATCACCTCCATGGGCGTCGAACATTTTGAAGCCGTCCTCAGCCAGGCCATACTCGGAGGACACAAGAGTGCCAAAGCAGCGCAGGGCATTAATGATGTCGGTGCAGTCGCGGACAATATCCTTCAGGAGACCCGGGTATTGCTTTCGGACATAAACAGCATTACTGGCACCAATTGGAAGGACGGGATAAGACATTTCTAGAAGGTTGTCTGGAAAATCGATGATAAATGGCCTATATGAAATTGAGGATGTAGAATGTCTCTTAATATTATATATAGTACTGTCTATCCAGCGTATTTCTATGGATTTTAGTAATATCGTTGATCGATACTTTTTATTGTTATTATTTTTATTATTCTGATCATAATTCTTTTTTCTTAGTACATTGTTCGCCATCGGTTAGCTCAGTCAGCTCAGTCAGCCATACACTCCCTTGTGCATTTGATCCCTCGCTTTCAATGCGGTGCAACATGCCTGAGCAATATTATGGGCAGCCTCCAGGGAAATGTCCCCTTATCTATATCTGTGTCGTCACGTCGCACTGAAACATTCTGACTCGGGTTCCCAATAGAATGCAAGGCATAGCTCTTCTTCTAGGAGGGTACGTAAACGTTCTTTTGCGCTCAACATACCTATAACATAAGGGTCCAACAAGCAACTTCGGGCGGTATCTTGTGTAGCATGGGGACCAGCTGTAGTGTAATATGAGGAATAGACCATGACGTACACCGCTGAAAGCAGCCTCTTCTCGGTCTCCCCAGTGGAGAACCCCCAATAGCGTGGACATTGCTTGTTGGAGGTATGGAATCCAAAACGCGTAAGATCAGAGAAGGTGATGCAACATGGACTAAACTGGGGGCATGAAAGCGGGACTTTCCGAGGGTATCCAAACTACTGAGGTGAGAAACGACACTCCAAAATACTTAATCAAGGAAATATAAGCACATAGTGATTGACCAAAGTCAAGCATAAGCATACCATTATGATATTTCTACTTTCTTGTCAATTTAGCCTCCCAACGATCTCCGTCCAGGCTTCCTAGTGGTGTACGTATGATGCGTTCTAACCAATTAATCCACACCATAGACAGGGCCTTTGATGTCATCGAACGCAGCCTTCCCGGTATGTATCGACACCTCTAAGTTCGGGACCTCTGATAGTGGTACCTCATTTCCAAGATTCTACCAAGATTAGCACCGGGGCAGATTCTTCATAGACAATGTTGATGGGTCTTCCTACCGTCACGACATGCCAATACAAAGTCTTCTGAAGGAAGACATTCATGAATTCTGGATTCAAACCCACATTCACGCCCGTGATGCCAGATGCGTCCTTCAGGAAAGTGCTGTATTTCCGCACCAACCGGACCAGCTGTGGAGTTAGGGGAACTTGACCTTTCGAGAGCACGCCGTTCTTCTTCTGGCTTTCGCAATTTCCGCAATCTCCACTTAGCTGAGCACTGAAGGTACTGATCTGGCCCACATAATAGACATGATCGTCATCAACTTCGAGTAGAAAGTAGATGGTATACGGCTGGCCCCACAACGCGTAACTACAGTATGTCAGTTCGAAACTTGGGCACTCTGGGCGTAGGCGAGGTAGGCGGTAATCCATACCGATCATATTGAACGTTGATGACATAGTCTTGGAAGTGAGTGTCTGTAATCCCTTTACCATCTTTGGATCCTATCAGTTCCTCAACGCTGGGCCGGCCGTATTTGTCGTAGATTAACTGCTGGAGCTTTTCTTTCGTCATGCCCGGGACCAATTCGGGGTACGTATAGCCAAATTTTTCCCAGCGTCGCACGTCATTGGCAGTGAAAACCGTGCCTTCCTCATCCATATGAAAAGGTTGCAATTCGTCAGTCGGCTTGCACTCATCTTTCGGCGTCAACCAAGCTTCTGGGTTCAAAAATTGCCAGATTGCAAAGATCCGGTCGATGTTGCTATTGATTATCAGTTTTTGTAAAATCGCGAGCCAGGGGGGTAACACACTTATGATGCATCCAAAAGACGGGATCAAACGAGGACACAGGTACATTTGACATAAAGCCGTTGGTCGGGATACCATTTTTATCCTTACCTCCGCCACCCACAAATTGCTATATCTCTATTAGCCATGTCCTCCCGCGTACACCAGGTGGTCATACATGAATATTGTTGTGGATCATTTCCAATGATAAATGGTCATTGGGATTATGACGCTCACCTGCAGGACAACAGGTGGATGAGAACGGCTTGTAAGATTTGAAATAGCAGTGGCTAAGCAGACGATGGACATTATGGGCGAGTGAGCCACTTGTGAGCTCATCCTTGTCCATCCATTTCCAATCCGGGTTCTGCAAAGCGCTGTTGACGAGGTCGAGCCTCTGGTTTCCATTAACCCATTCTTGGGTTGACGGGTTAGCATAGCGGCTCGTGCCTGTTGTCTTGCCGAACTATTTTACATGAGCCGTCAGCATCCTATTCTGGTACAAGCCTCAAGGTACTTACGTCAAGCTTGGTCTCTTTGTCAACCTTATCAATCACATTATAGGTAACTTTGAGATCTCCCATTCTGTTGTCGCCCATTGAAGTTGGGGTCAACTTGCCGTCAATGTGCATACGGTGGGTGTATTTGAACATTGGATTGGCAAACGAAATCTTTGTGCTTCCACCTAGCTCCAAGATTTCGAATTGATCTTGTGCTAGAATATTAGGAAGCCCGACTTTCTTAGTGTCTTCCTGTGGGATCGCCCAGTCCCAGAATGGGAGACGCCATCTGTCTGCCGCCGCCTTCCAGCTCGCACGCTGGGTTTCATCTTTGATCTGCGGCAGGAGCTCGTTGACCATGACGTTGTACAGGCATTGCTAAAAGTAGTTAGTCGAAGGATACCCATCGGGGTGAGAGGGCAATATGGCAAGAAAAGACAATAAAAACAGCATCTCGTACCTCGTAGAGCACCATGTAGGGCCTGTGCCACACGGGGAACAAGTAGCTATTGTGGTAGCAGTAGCCCTTGGAATCGGTACCCTTCATCGAGTTTGCTGGAGGCTTAGCGTGGTCCCATACTTGTCCAGGCGAGCCGTGAATGCCTATGGTAATTAGCAATGTGACTATATATTGGCTGTCAACCACGAACCTGAAAGTCGAAAGTACGACAGCTGGTCCGTCAATGGATCTTTCTTCTGCAATGTGTCCAAGGCATGGAGAAAGAGGGACACTTGTCGCTGGTGTTCCTGATCATTGGAGACGGACCAGCTGGACAGCTCCGGTCTTACCGGAAGAGCCGTACCGATAATCCCGACAATTGGGTATGTCTTTGACATGCTGTAAGCTAGTTGCCAAAGGTTCTGAGCGACTTTGAAAAAGCAAGTCCTGGCCAGTTTTTTTTCTTTTTCTTTTGGGCAGACATTGTGGCCATATTTATCTTTGTCTACAGCTCTGTCGCCACTGAAACGCTCTGTGAAGGGTACCATGGTCCCAGTACGATGGAAGTTACGGCAGCATGTATTCAATTCGAAGACAACAACAGGCTTGACCAAATGTTAGGGTTATTGTAACCATGTCTGCTGTATCAGGAGAGCATGACGTGCACACTTGACCGGCCGTCAAGTAGGTAAACTTTATCATTTCACTGTTCTTTGACTAGTTCGAAAGAGAGTGGTTTCCTAATAGGGTTATCGTGCTTCCGGGAGGGCAGTGTTGCATTGTGCATCCTGGAGGACAGCTGACAGACCCGCAAGCAGGCCATTCCCATTACCATATGTGTTCCGCCAGTAGAGAGTGAATGGGTCTTCAATCGATTGGATAGATGCCTTGGCCGGTTTCATGGAATCGAATAAAGATTGGGTTGGGGTTGCAATAAATGAAAGACGTAATACCACCAGGTTCTTAAGGGCACCGTTACTACCTTGCTAGAGTGAAACTGTGACTATACGGTGGACATCAACTGTCTTCATAATGACTTCAACAACATAGTGGAGTCAATCTCCCTTACGGTCTACCACAGGACACTACACTTTTCAGTTAACTGTGATTCAATCTGCACAAGAGCAGACCTTAAGACATATCAGAATGTAAAAACTACTGAGTACTGGACTAGATCGGGTCAAGTAGCGAATAGTAGACCAAGGCGCACATGAACCAGGAGGGAATCTAACCAAATGCTCACTCTAAGTTTCGAGCTTCTTCCAAACAATAGGCTGCTGAGCCAGGTTCATCCATATGTCAGGTCTTTTCTGCCAGTTTTCATATCCTTTGCCCTCGGACCAAGCAGGCGTCAGCTGGTAGTTCTCGACAATATAGGCCAGAAGTGTCTTCAAAAGGATATCCACTACATGTCTACCCAGACACTGGCGAGGACCGAATCCAAAACGCCAGAATCGGTACCGCCAGCCCATGGGGCTTTTCCCCTGAAATCTATTGGGACGATACTCGTGTCTATCTGGACCCCAGCTGGCATCTTCGACGTTCAGGGCGCACGTGTCGACCACAACTTCGGTATGAGCGGGGATGACGAAGCCTCCCACCTCGCGGTCGGTGGGGAGCGACTGTGGAACAGCGAAGGAAGCCATCGGCTTGAGGCGCGCAGACTCGAGAATCGAGGCCATCAAAAGGGAAGAATTGCTAGATATAAAGGCTTTCCAAGAGTCAAAGTGGCCCGAGCGCGCTTGACGGATCTCGTCCCGGATCTCTTGCTGAATATCTGGGTTGGCCGCGAGGAAAACTGGGTTCCACGAGAAGTTGCCCACCGTGACGTCCAAATTGACGAACATTATTTCGTCTAGGGTGTGTAGGAGCTCCGCCTCTGTCAGCTGACCGCGATCCAGGGCACTGTACATATTGACAATGGGAGCATCGGCCATGTTGATAGACTTAGCTCGCATAAGGGCCTTATCATTGAATTCTTTCCACTGTCGGTGGAACAGGTCTACGCCTCGGCGCATCTTGCTTCCGGGGATGAAACGTCCAACCGAAAAGCGAGCCAGACCCCCAGTCATTGCGCCTTTCCAGAGTTCGTCACGGTGCGCAGCAATATCCCGGAGTTGTTGCTCCATTTTCTCATCCAGTCCACCATATAAGATGTCACCAAGGACGTAGAACGGGAGATACAAGAGCTCTTGTGCTGGATCTAAAATCATGGTGTTGTCCCTGAGCTTCGCCAGCTCGATCGTCTCCATCTGCCTTTGTACCCGATCCTGCATCAGACTGATGTAGGCTGATGCTGTTTTTTGATGGAAAGGCTCTGCAAAAGCGGCACGGATCCGCGACCAGTCGCCTTGGTTTGCCAGACCTAAACATTTGCCCATTAACTCGCCTGTGACCCATCCGGAATTCATGTCCGCGGCCTTGAGATGGTCACCGGAGTCATGGAAAATAGTCTTGATCTCTTCGGGACAGCCGACGATGCTGTTGGTAGGGAGTATTAGAATAAATGATCTAGAAATACGTGACTGCTAATTTTCACTCACATTTCTGGTCTCATGCCATTCCAGATGCGATAGATGGGCCCGTATTTGGAGCGCCATTTCACCGACATAGCCTCTCCGTGGTAGAATTTGGCCACATTACCTTGCCCATTGGGAAAGACGTACGGGCACCCGGGAATTGAACTATGGCTGTCTAGTGATTTAACTGGATGGCGCCAGCAGAGGTAAACCTAGGGTAGATTGACTTAGCAGAAACAGGGTATGGGCTGAAGTAATGAACGTACGTCTAGAATCCATGACAATATACGATTAGGCACAGTGCCTACTCTTGCTGCACTCTGCAAAAAAACTCCAACCAAAATAACGAGAATAACGAGGAGGAGCATGATTTGAGCTGTCCAGTGGGCTGTCTGCTTGAGTCAGAGTGGTCTGAATTCGGAAGAAGGAATTGGTTTCAACAAAACTAACAGATACACGGGCTGCTTCTAATGAACAGAGTGTCTATAGCTACTACCGGGCTCGGTTATGCATTCCTAGGCCAATCCAAGACGCGTGGCTTGAGCTGAGCCCCTGGCGTTCCGCATGCGACGCAAGACTCTCGAAGCCCAATGTAACCAAGCATAGTCAGGTCAGCCACCCATTTCGTCGATCATCTAAGGAAGTACCAACTCGCAAGGGGTGGAAAGGTTAGGAAAACAGGCAGTTGTGGTTGGGAATGGACCGCACTGGAGAAGGAATGTGCGTAGAAAGAAAAAAACATCCCTACTCCAGGACTTCGCGGGCCGTCCCGTCGTGAATGTCAATGCTCTGACCCACATTAGTGCTCTGGTCCACATTCAGCACATCCAATTTATTACTATCATACTAAACCAAACGGTAGCTACGGTGCACTATTTTGTTACTCTCGCTGAAGGATAGGCCACGCATTTCTCAAAGCTACAATATTCTCATTTCTTGCTGATCTAACTTTGCAACAATACTATTGATCCACATGATGACGAAACACAAAGCCCCTCAATTGCAGCATATTGACCAGCCCCGTCCATCTTTTCCTAATCTCTCGTTCCCATGGACAATAGAATGACCGACAGGTAACCCAGGGAATGACAGCTTACGCGTAAGGAGAGCCACATTCGCCAGTCGTCACATATTCGGCCCTATCCTCGCTGGCCACAATAGTCCCACCTTGGCTGGTGCAGATATCCTCTATTTCCTCTTCAGACTTTTCGGTGACAGCTCCAAGCTGGCAGCTATAAATGGGGAATCGTTGCGGCTCGTCGTTGAGCTGTGCTTGGAGGTCGGCGCATTGATGATCGTTGAACGTCTTCACTCCACAGTAGATAATATCTTCACCGCGGGAGACACTGACCACACAGGCACCGCCTTCATCGGTCGTTGAATCGTCTGTTGCTGTCTGGGCGGACACGAGGACCAGGGGAAGGAATAAGGCAATCTTCGAGAAATGCATCTTCGCCAGAGGAAGGATGAGTGTGGGTAACAGAATGGGATGATAGAGATTTGGCTATAGGTATCAAGATATTGTGTTCAACGGTAGAAGATGATGAGAAAAGAAATGATAATAAGAAATTAAATAAAAAGGCTCTTTAAATATCATGACATGTTGCACAATCATAATAATGCACATTTACATGCCCCTCTCTTCATACCAGGAAACAAATACCGAGCGAAGTGAACTAGCTGAACTGGCATGACATGATGCCACTGCACAACATACATGCCTTTGCTATTGTATAGTCAATATCATTCCATTGAACTGGCTGCTGGAGACATGTTGTCCTTCGAGTTCTCCTTGCTCCATCTTTTTCTCGCAGCATGTCAAACGTATGCCTAGAATTGGGCTGCCACTGGGGCTTCATGTCCGTTGTACTTCAATAATTGCCTGTTTCAGAGACTATGCTTTGGGTCCTGATGGATAATGTGATTTTCTGCTAGTCTCAACTACAACATTTAATTCATTCCTGGATGCTTTCTTCCCATTGCCTCCTTGCTTGCTCAAATAACAGATTATCTGTGATCATTTCCCATCCAACTAAGGCCAAGGATTTGCCCACCGCAATTGCCTCTTCATGGGCTTCATCGGTGCCCGCTACGGCGGCAAATGACGGATGATGGGGGTAAGACCCGTTTGGTCCAGGGATTGAAAACATGGCATGCAACGTCGGGAGAACATAACTGACATTGCCTACCTGAGTTAGCTCTTGAACGAACGGCATTTTACGGACAGGAGCACACCTACCAGCATCGGTCGAGCCCGCCAGAACTTTCTCGTGACGCTTAATAATGTTCCTCCCGTGCTTTTGCATGTGTGTCTGGTAGCGGCCGCACAGAATGTCATTTATCTTCATGTCGGCGTAGAGTTCCTTTCTATCGAAAATTGTGAGCTGGAAGTTCTTTGTTAAGACGAGGAATTAAGGACATACTCGTCAAATTTCACTTCGCATCCTGAGGCTAGAGCTCCTGCTGCAATCCCGTTGCGCACTCTTGCAACTAGCTGATTGAGGCCCTTCAATGTCGGGCTTCGCACCTGCCAGTAAGCCTTGGTATTTGATGGGATTACATTAGCCACCTTGGGGGTATCTAGAAATGCGCAGTGTATACGTTCATCCGGCTGGATTTGTTGCCGCAGCATAGAGACGTTATTGTATGACATGACCAGGGCATCCAAGGCATTCAGTCCCTCCCAAGGGGTCGCCCCAGCGTGAGCACTGTTGCCGATAAAATTGCAGTGAATCTGTTTGCTGGCATTCATAGACACACCACCGCAACCATCACTCACAACACCTGGAAAGAGCTCCCGAGGGCATGCATGGCTAGGCTTCATCAGTTCACCCGGCACAAATGTCAAAAGAACATAGACACCTACGCCATCAGGGATATATCAACTCCATTATAGGCTCCAGCATCAATGAGTTGGGCCTTTCCGCCTCCCTTCTCCTCCGCTGGTGTCCCCAGAAGCTGTATTCGGCCAGGAATGTTATTCTTCTTCAGAAAAGTTGACAAGGCCAGAAAAGCCGCGACGCTACTGGTGGTGATCAGATTGTGACCACAGGCGTGACCGATTCTGGGTAATGCATCATATTCCGCATTAAAGTTGATGAGGCGGCCCCCAGAACCACTGATTGCTTCGAAGGAAGTAGCAAGCCCGTAGGCATGACGGGTAACTGCGCATCCCTGTTTCTCTAGATAGTTGCAGATGGAATCATGGGCTTTGTATTCTTGGTAGGCAGTTTCGGGGTTAGACCAGATCTAAACAGACGTCAGTGGGTGTTCACGGACTCAACTACCATGGTAGCAATTCAGGGAAATATGTACGTCTCTGTTAAGCCCCCGAAGGGAGTCATTCAGGGTCTTCACTGTAGCATCTATAGACGCTCTCGCTTCCTCCATGCTTTGCTGAACCTGTGGCACAGTCATGATGGCCGTATCAAAACTGAAAAATACAACACCGTGTGGCGGAAAGGCGATAATGCGCAATCGCCACTCTCCTCCCTCCCAAAAAGGACATATCTTAATATAAATCATCGTATACGCTCAAAACCCAATTCGGTCAAACTTCTCTGCAAGGCAATTTCGAGGAATGCATGCAGGGAGATGCTGCGTGACAAGCCCGAAACCCTTGCATGCTCATTGGAGACAGAGGTGCGGAGATCCCGAAGAATGGCCCTCGAGGGATATTACGATTTAGCAAGGTATCCAGTCTCGTACTGGGTCTACATCCAAAACCCCCAATGATTTACTTTTGCTGGCTAGTAATTTGTTCCACGCAGACGCCCGGTGCATATACACTTTTTTTCCGGCAACCAATGCCTAATTACCTGTAGCATTGAATACAAAGTTGCGTGAACTCTCTTTGCTTGCCAAAGACCTCTTGAGCTATGAGATACTGGTCAGACAGTCATTATGGAGGAAGAAAGCTCTGAGAAAAGCGCCAATTGCCAGCCGCAAAATGAGACAATTCCAAGCTATGAGCTGATCTGGGAGAACGATTCCGAAAACCCCAAAAACTGGCCTTTATGGTATAAATCATTCATTATGGTGACAGTAGCTTTCATTTCGACTGTGGTGTAAGTGCATGTCCAACAGGGCATTCATTAGAACCCCGTCCTAATCTATTACCTTTCGTTCCTCTCACCAATGATGTGTACCGTCTCTAGGATCCTCAATTCCTCGTCATATACACCGGGCTTACCTGGGGTCGAGGCCTCATTCCCAGGGACGTCTCGTACCGTGTCACTACTCGGTTTGACTACCTATCTGTTTGGCCTTGCGCTGGGAAATTTGACCCTCACGCCATTTTGTGAGATATATGGCCGACGCCCCGTTCATCTAGCATCGACAGCGTTGTTCACAGTCATGATCATACCGGTTGCATCGGCGCCCAACCTCACTGCCATAATGCTTGGTAGGTTCTTCAGCGGATTTCTTGGGAGTGCAACCTTGGCCACGGCTCCAGGCTCCGTCAATGATCTTGTTAGTGGCAAGGATAGAGCCCTAGCTATCAGCTGCTGGAGTCTGGGTACGATGAATGCTCCTGTCATTGGTAAAATATCGCCCTGGATTTTCCCCTATTTGCATGCTGTGATGCTTATGCACACTAGGGCCGATAATGGGTGGTTTCGTGTTTCAGCACCTAGGATGGCGATGGATCAATTGGCTTGTACTAATATGCGGTGGAGTTTCTTTCATCGCGCTTTTCCTATCAAAAGAAACCTATGCACCGGTTCTGCTGAAAGCAAAAGAAAAAAGAAATCGGATTCAGGGAAACAATGAGCATGATAACCAGGTACATTGGTGGGCCCTTCTGCGAACAAGTCTAAGCCGACCAGTGTCAATGGCAATTTTCGAACCGATATGGTAGATCTTTCCCATCATTCTGTTTTTAAAAACGTGTCTTTTCGCGCTGATCTGACGTTAGAGACAAGCCTCTTCTGGGATATTTACGTTGGATTATTCTACGCAGTCCTCTTCCTCTGCTTCGTCGGCTTCCCAGTCGTCTTTCAAGAGATGCGCGGCTGGGCCCCAGGTATCGCCGGCCTCGGATACATTGGTATTGGAGTTGGAGTAACATTGGCTGTTCTTGCAGAGCCCCTTTTTCGTATCCTCATAGCTAAATACCCCCGCGACCCTATCACCGATCAGATTCCGCCCGAAGCCTACGTGGGTCCTGTCTGCATTGGCGGTATCCTGGTTCCGATCGGTCAATTCTGGTTTGCGTGGACGGCGCGGGAATCCATTCATTGGATTGTCCCGATTCTGGGCAGTGTTCCGTTTGGGTTCGGAAACTGCCTAGTTTTTATTTATACGATGAGCTATCTTGCTGGTAGCTATGGGATCTACACGGCGTCTGCTGTCGCGGGTATGTCAGCTTCGAGGTACATCTTTTCTGGTGTCTTACCTATTGCCGGAGTGAAAATGTACCATGTCCTGGGAGTAAATTGGACGGGGACGTTGCTGGGATGCCTGGAAATTCTTTTGATTCCTATTCCATTTGTGTTCTATAGGTATGGGGAGAGGATAAGACGGCGCAGTCCTCTTATATCGAGACTTGCTTAGGAAGTCGTCGGGTTGGAATAGTCATAGGGTAGCTTCCATGTACGAGTCATTCCATATTAGGCTCCATTTCAATCGATCCCAACGCAATCCCAGTTCATCTAAGGGAATGTCTAGCTGCACACATAGGGGTGGGGGCCGTGATTCGCTGGTGGCCACCCACCCAACTACTAACGGCCGGCGTGTGGCTTAACTGCGGATAATAGTTCGGTGGGTGCCCCCCGGGTGAGTTAGGGTTAGACCTCGGCACAGCCATGGGCATGCCCGGCGGGCTACGATGGGCTCTAATTGCCTGCCCGGTCGGCAATAACGGGCGCCCCAGGGGAGCCCGTGACATGCATATTTATGGAATTTTTTTCTTGGCAAGAGCCAGGAGGAACATGGAAGACCCGGGGGTAGCCATTAGGCAAGGGATGCGAGGTCTTTGATGCAGAGCTTCTTGGAGTTCTTCGAACACTCCAGGTAGCATAGAAGGTAGAAGATCAGAGACCAGTCACTATCCTGCTGGACTCCCAAGCCGCCATTGCGAGGCTGCGACACACCCAGCCAGGGCCAGGTCAAGCATTAGCAATCCAAGCTCATGCTATAGCCGAGAGACTACACACCCAAGGTCGTCAACCCACTATCCAATGGGTTCCAGAACACGCAGGAGTAAAAGGAAATGCAAAAGCAGACCAGGTGGCAAAACAGGCAGCTGGCAAGCCTCCAGGAAGGGATCCAAAAGAAATCTCGCTGGCTTTTGCCTGTAGAGCCCGAACAGAAGCCACCACAACAAATAAGCAGAGATGTCTCACTAAGGAACTCAGCCAACGATCGCAACAAGGTCAACGAATGTACAGGTCGCAGAAGAACTGGCGGCTCAACCCAACAGCTGCAGTGGCCCCCAAGTACTTGGCAAGCCGGTATTTTCAACTCATATCAGGACACGCAGCCATTGGAGTATATCTACATTAGATGAAGACCCAAGAGGATGCAACCTGCTGAAATTGTGGTCTATCAAGGGAGACAATACACCATCTTCTCTTTGAATGCCGTAAATGGCGACAGCAACGAACCAAGCTCTCCAGGGACCTGGAGCTGGATGGGGTTATGAGACCCACTACTGCAAAAGAGCACCAGCAAGGACGACTTCTGGGAGAGCCCAGAGCTACCAGGGCGCTGCTACGATTCCTAGCCAATACCAGTGTAGCTCTACCCCGAGCACACCTACAGCGAACGGCGGAGAGGTCCCGAAGACGTGATGAATGGGGACTGGAAGCACTAGATGAGGCTTCCAGAGCAGGAGAAGGGTATCAGGGAGGGTAGCCTAAGCTGAGTCCCAGCTTAGGTCATACCCATCCAGCTCGAAACACGAGGAGAGCACTGTGCCCGAAAGCCCTGCGCATACAGGTGGTTTGGGGCGAGGAAAAGGATCAGAAAGATTGTAGAAGGGGGCTAGCGCCTCAGGAACTTATGGGACAAGAGACAGACAGTAGAATATCTGCTGGCCTTGAGTCCATAAAACACGGTCTGTCATATCTCTAGGGCTCGGTATAGACAATAAACTTGATTAAATAATAATATGCCGTTTTAATCGGTAATTTGGGTATGTTCCTTACACGCAAAGTCAAGAGATGGGGAAGCAGGTTCTTGGACTCATTATGCCTGAAATCAATTGAATCACTCTATTATACAGCTAATATTGTACATAATCATCATCCCCACGTCTTGAGCGCTTCTGATTTCTCTCTGGTAGCCACTGCTGGGTGGTTAACAACCCAGGCAGCGGCTCTTCATTCACTGCAATATCTAAAGCTGCTTCTCCCCCATCTTCACGTTTCTGTACGCCTTTTTCCAGCAATACTCCGACGACACTTGGTGGGGGGTACATCACTGCCTGTTCCAACAGCCTCGACTTGATCGGATGGACCGAGGCCCCTTCGCCTAATAGCAAACTCCACGGTTTGAGGGAAGCCATGCACATGTGCTGCTATTGAAATTGATCCCTCTTCACACCTTCGTCCGCTATCCACAGCTGCGCCCTTTTCCAGCAGTAATCGAATAGTGCCATTATGGCCTCTTAACACCGCGAATCCCAATGCTGTAGTCCAACCTTTTTCAAACCTTTTTCAAACAGCTCTTCATGGTTAATCTTCGCTCCCGCATTCAAAAGGAAAGGTATTGTCTTGGTCCTTCCATACCACGCTGCACCTTTAAGTGTATGGTTCCAGAGCTCCTGAATTGTTATCTCAGAAAGGGTATTTAAATCTGCTTCCTCACTTACTAGCCCAAGGAGATCAAGATTGACGCTCATAGCAGCATATGTGATTGCTTTGAAGTGACTGTAACTTGACCTAAGATCTTGGCATCTGGTTGAAACAGTAGTCGCGCTACTTGTTCATGCCCACCCAGCGCCGCAGCTTCTAGAGCAGTACCAGGCCTTGGATTCTCAAACTCTACAGTCATCTTATCCATTGCATTCTCATCGTGGCCGCTTGGTGAATCTTGTTCAGTTCGAGGCTGTACGCCGTCCTCAACATCCGCACCCTCGGTCAAAAGGAGCCGAACAATCTCAAGATGACCTTTCCACGCAGCATTCAGCAAGGGCTTTCCGAATACATAACTGCCATATTCAAATTCACACTCTTCGCTAGATGCTGAACAAGTGCTAGATCCCTGGTTCTTGCTGCAGCAGATAGAAGGTGTTCTTGTGCATCACTTCTTTAAATTGTTTGTGGTTGAAGCGTTTCAGCATTAGTTAAAGAGTAGTATACCCTAGGTGCTTTAAATTCAATTACGGCACGCGAGATAGCCAAGGATAACTGCTGCCTTTAATTTTTATTTCCAGCAAGGTACTCCACCATCTGGTTAATTGTATATCGCACCGTGAGGGTAAAATAGTCATCCGTTGGACCTGGACCGAGCGCCTTGCTTTGAAGATAGTACGGGGCAAAAGGCATCCACTACCACGGAAATGGTGTGTAAAGCATGTAGCACTACAATGTCGATAACAACCTTGAAATTATAGGTTACCACCATCTAGTAGCCTAACGATATAGCTTTAGTATATCAATGTGATGCTACTTATATCAATACATTGGTATTTCTTATTATTTCATATAGGAAGTAGGTAAAAGTGTAGAAAAGTGCTGTCATAACCAGAACATGTATATACTAAAATTAAAACATGGGTGTGTGTCAGCGATATAATTATGAAATAACGATCCCAAATAGGATAAATAAGTGACATTCATGCTAGTGCAGTTATCCTGCGGCTAGCCATGGCTAACCATAGCCAAATCTGCAAATTATGGGTTTGGCTATGGCTGAGGAGGCCCAGATAAATCAACACATAATACAACTCCTCTACAGTAAATACAACAATGTAGTTACCTAATGTCGTCCGTTCTATCCTAGGCCTGGACATTGTCCTTAGGTATACCCAAGTGGTTCTTGGGTATGGATAGACTGTGGCAAAACCGCATTTGCGGTTACTACTTTGCTAACCGCAGCCGTAATTTGCGGCTGCGGTTAGCAAGTTTCCTAGCCAAGTGACCCCCTTTTATATACATACATGAAACAGATCTAGTTCTAACACGGCTGTAGTGCGGTCAGGGTGACAGTACCAAGACAGTATCAAGACAGCATCAAGACAGTACCAAGACAGTATCAAGCAGTATCAAGACAGTATCAAGACAGTATCAAGCAGTATCAAGACAGTATCAAGACAGTATCAAGACAGTATCGAAACAGGAACTCCAACACAGGTGCCTCCGAAATCCATCCCAATCCGAAGCTAACCATGGTTGGCTTAGTGTATGTCATATTCCACCCAAGTACGTCACCCTTTTTCCCACTTGCCTTCCGAACTGGTCACTTAAATACAACTTGCTCATTTATTAGCTGGCGTCTACGTGAAATCAAGTGTCCGTCTATTCGGGTACTTATAGGATCGCAGTGACAGCCTTTTTACTTTCCTGTGGAAGTGGAGGCTGGATGAACGGAAAGTGGTGTTAAAATAAATGGTTGGTTGGTTAGCCGCCGACCCCACACTGCCGCGGCGTGGGTTAATCCAGTCCATTCCACTCCAAAAGCCTGTCAAATTTCTGTCATAGAACGCACTCACAGGCTATTTTAGTGCATGCTGGATCTGCCACATCAATTGGGCGGCTACAGCCCACATGTGATTGGAGCTCGCCGCTATAAATGGACTACCCCATAAAGATATAAAACCCAGCTCAGTCCCGCAATTCATCGAACAGAGCACCAAGCCACCAACTTCTCGCCTATTCCCGCTCCCCAAACGTCGAAGTAATCAACACGATGGCTGAACCTATAAGTCTGGCTTCCGGACTGTTGGCTTTGGCTACTTTCGCCTTCCAGTCTAGCATCGCGTTATACGAGACGGTCAAGAGTTTTCAATCTCACCAGAAGCGTGTACGCGATCTTATAGATGAACTTGAAGCTCTGAGCGGTGTTTTGGGTCCGCTCACGGAGATAGTCAGCGATACTACTGATGTAGACCTTTCTGCTCTCGACCTTCCTTTACTACGATGCGGCAATGCTTGCAAAGAGTTTGAGCAAGAAATTATGAAATTTTCAGCACGATCTAATGGTAGTCGGACAAGCTTTCGAGATTGGGCCAAGCTAAGGTACATGGGTGACGACATCGATGGTTTTAGACGACTACTGGCTGGGTATCAGTTGACCATCAATATTGCCCTCACCGATGCAAACCTGTAAGTCCCGATTCTCTCCGTCTTAGGTATATATATATAAAGAAAAAGAGCTGCTTTAACAGCCTCACTCTTCCTCTTCTTCCTTCTTTTTTTCCCCCCACAGACGTTAACAACCCTACCAGCCGCAAATCAACTGTCACCGCAGAAAGCCTCGAAAGCTATAAGGATCTTATTGAGACCGCCAAGGCTGACCTTGAGACTCATCTTGAAAACATCGATGGAAAGATTGAGCTTTTACTGGGACAAACCGTGGCAGAATCCAGCCCAAACGCATCGGAACTGCAACTGATAAAGGAGGAGCGATTGAGCACCGAGAAATGTCTCCAAATATGCGCTCAATTGTCGGACCACATTGATCAGATTCAACTCACACCCAATCGCGGTGGCAGCTCCCCTAGTCTAAATGATTCAGCTACCTTACCGGAAAAGGTCACCAATGAGGGCCTACAGGAATGCAAAATCAATCTTGCCCACATGAAAGCGAAGTTGGAGAAGCATATGCAAGATTTAATGGACCAGTTACTATCAAATTCAACGACACCTATGACTTCTCAGGAGGACGTTACGGATCTCGCAAGACTGCGAGTCGAATGGGAGACGGCCCGCCAGTGCATGGACATTTGCTCCAGGGCAGACGACCACTTGAAGGAAAACATTAGCACCATTGACAATTACGCTACTGGTGATGCCCTACAATTCATGGTTTCAACCAATGGGAAGACTATCCATGGTAGAAATCGAGGGCTTGGATGGAGGACGAGGCAGGTTGGAGGCCATCTTAGTGATGTCTCAGTCCAACAGTTATCACGGGATATGACAAGCCTCCACATCTTAAATAATGGAAACCAGAACACATCTTCGCGAGAAAATCAAATTTCCGTGTCGGATACTGGAATGGAAAACGACGACCCTAAATCGGAATTTAGGGAACGGTATGGGCGAGGCTTTCAACTCACACCTAGGACGTCAAGCAAATCTATGGTTTCAACGGGCTCAGCTGAGAACGCGATCTAACTTGGGGAGAGAAGAGGGAGAGGGGGGCCGCAGGATAAGATACCCTTTGCAGGGAGATGGAGGGCTTGAATTCGGATCTTGCTTTAGACTATTAGATTTCTGTTTTCATTCATTAGTGTCAGACAAATTTGCAGATGAACTTTTAACGGTTATGCTCCTTTTAAACATTGATGATTTTTCTGAGGTACCTGTTAGGATGAAGTTTTTATTTTCTCTCCATTCTCTGCACCGAGTTATGGGACCAACACAGCATAGCGCAAATAGTTATTGTAGTAAGTGAGTCGGCCACATCTCTGATTTCACGAGTGGTAACATAATCGAAGCACTTCAAGCCACTACCACGCCACCAGAATCGCATACCAAATCAATAAATTCAGTCGAGCAGAAAGGAAAGACGGTCTTTGCAAGATCTGCTTTAAAAAATCATGAAATATCCAATTTTAGCGAAGCAGCATGTGTTTATAATGCGCCACACTCTACTCGCCAAGACCGGCTACGCGGAAAGACATATCGGGATGAGACACGCGCAAATAGTCATAAAATGACTTAAAATGAAGAGAAATTGCTTGTGCAATGGATACCATCACTTGATCGACGTGGATCAGCTCCCCGACCAGCTCATATTCAAGAAATGGCTGATATTATACTCTCCAAGCGGGGTCATACAGCTACAACAACTGTTGGAGATAAATGGGTCTATAACTTTGTCAAACGTCATGACATGCTTAAATCCTAGCGTGCGCAGTGTGAAGACCCTAAAGTCATCAGAGAGTGGTTTGATCGGGACATCTCTTTCTGCGCGATTCGAATTCCTGAAATTCCGCCACAACCACGGGCTCTCTGGAGCCCAGAAGCTGATCAGTTATTCAGCCGCTATCGATTGATTCCAATCGCCTTTTTGGCCGTTTTCTCCCGTGAGCGTTCAGTCATCAGCTGATGTTCCCTGACGCAGCTTTTTCCGCAGCGCAATATCGTGAATTTTGACAGTGACTTCGCAATCAGCTGCAAGTTCTGTGTGCGGCTCTCCTGGGGTAGAGGTACGACCAGTGGACGACTTGTTGCGCAGTTCATGCCAAAAAGTGGCCGATTCCGTCGTCCCCGAGCCCGGATCGTATTAGACTGGCCTGTCTTGTTTTCGATATTTAATACGCGTTGACGGAGGTGGGTTGTATCCTGCTAAATTCTCTGCAGTGCTTCCCGCACCTCATTCAATGGGTTCAGACTTCAGATTGCCTGATCTGGCGGACTTCATGGACAAAATTTTCCACGTTCGATTGCCTACGTGGGGGTTGGTGGCCCATGGGATTCTGATCAAGTGATGGATTTGTTCGGCCTAGAGGCAATGAGAAAAACTGCCACACAGTTGCAGGCATCCAACCAGCACACGTGGGGGCAAGATGCAAGGATTATGCACCTGGGGTGGCTAATCCGACCAAGCAAGAACAAGAGGGAAGGCTCGATCGTGATCGAATTCTCGAACCCTGTGGTAGCCAATCGAGCGGTTGACCAGGGTGCCATTTGGGAGTCCCGGGCACATTCGACCACGCTCTTCTGCAACGAGGCGCGGTCAGAGCTATGTCAGAAATGCCAGAAACCAGGGCATGTACATGTTCAATGTCCCAACAACTACACATGTGGCACCTGCGCGGATCGACAACACCAGACCTGGGAGTGCTCAAGCAAGCGGGGTGAGGTGGTAACATCAAGGTGTGCCAATTGCGGAGGCGAGCATCGGGCAAGCAGCTCGACCTGCACTGTACGGAAGCAAACGACGGAGCAAGCCAAGATGACCCTCCTCCAGTGCGAACAGTACCACCAGGTACCAGCACGTTCAAATCTCGGAATCACAATACAAGACGGGAGCCCACGTGCAGTGGGACCGTCTCCCAGCCTGCAAGCCAGGTATATACCTTCAATAGCGCACCAGTAGACTAAGAAAGGGTCCCAGCCGCGAACTGCCCGTTGACCCCCCTACAAGCCGGCCAATATGTCGGATAAGAAGCGGAAGAGAATTAGCCTTGGGACTACAGATAGGCCCCAGGGAAGACCTGCAAAGAACAAAAATACAGATAGTGATAGGAATCTGCCAGAAGCGGAGCAGGAGGAGAGAATTGGGTCCACCTCCACTGTGGGCCCGGTCAACAAGATCAACACGTCAGGGAGACTTGGTGGAACCCTTGCCCAATCCCAACAAACCACTTAGGGGCATGAAGACGCACAGTAGTGCCCAAGAGGTGGTTAGCCAACTGGAACTACCTGGGGGATCTGAAGCAATGGTTCGGTGAAAGGACATCAGTACAAGGGACCATCCACTTAATGAACAAGATGAGGAACATGTTGCCATGGACACGACACACAGCCAACCGCCGAACAATCAGCCAGAAGATACACTCATGAACGGTGACTCGACTCAATGTTAGAGAACCTCCAAATCCTACAGTACAAAGCACGAAAGGCCCGGGAGGAAGTCATGGCCACCTTTCTCCAGATCAGAATGTCTCCAAGCAGACATTATCGCAATCCAGGAGCCGTGGGCAAATACAATGAGCGAGACAACACACTAACCAGCGCGATGTCGCATCAACTGCTTTACCCAAGAAGGGAGACTACGGAGGAAGAACAGAGCAGGGTTTATATATTGGTATCCTGACACGCAACCAGAATTTACGCCAATACAACTCAGAAATCACAGTTGAGGCGACCCGTACGGCAGAGACATATTTAGGGTCCTGGCTTGACCCAGCGCTAATCTCTAGTGAGCACCGGAAAAAGATGGTGGCCAAGGCTGAGAAAAGCCTCGTAGCATTACGAGGTTTGTCCGGCTCAACATGGGGCACATCGCTTTTGGCCATGAGAAAAGTCTATCAAGCGGTGGTTATACCACAGGTGCTCTATGGAGTGGCAACGTGGTTCCAACCTGAGATCATGTCAGCCAAGGAAAGCAACAATATTGTCCGCCAATTTGCCTCGGTACAGAAGAGGGCCGCAGTAGTGATGGGGGGAGCGTTCCGGACAACTGCAATGGCGGCGTTGAACGTGGAACTCTATCTGTCACCAATGAAAGCACAGAGATGGAGCGAATGGTGAAAGAGGCTGCAGTGAGAATCCGCACCGGACCAGCCCACGGGAAGATGAACGCATATTAGGGGGATGGACCCTCTTGGAGGTGCAAGCCAGGAAGAGGGACGGATGCTTACTAGCTCCCCCAGGATCTTTGGCCGGAACATGGGAGAGCCGGTGTGCATTTATCCGGGCACCATGGCAAGCACCTCCGGGTCATTAACGAGCGGGAAAGAGCTAGAGAAGTACATGATAAAATCACACAACAACAACAGGCACCACTGGTGATTTACACCGACGGCAGTGGCTACCAAGGTAATATCGGCGCCGCGGCAGTAGTCCCAGCATTTGAAACATGCACAACATGTTAGCTGGGTACAGAAGAGACATCCACAGTGTACGCGGCAGAGCTTCGTGCAATCGACATGGCTCTAGGCATAATCAAAAGGTGCCATGCAATCCCTCGTTGGAATCAACAGATCCAGAACGGTGTGGTGATGTTCTCCGACAGCCAAGCATCGCTGAAAGCTCTAACCAAGCCTCGTATGGTGTCTGGTCAGGTGTTCTTGCAGAAATGTCTGGAGACGATAGATTGGTGTAACGAACGAGGGATAAGCATCATCTTTCAGTGGACCCCGGTACATGAAGGAGTTCCAGGCAATGAAGAAGCAGGTCGCATAGCAAAGATAGCCGCCATACGGAACCCACGAGATCCAGGCGGCTACGCCTACACTAACGACGATCAGCGATACCAACAGGACAACGACAATAAGCCCGTCTTGCTGATGGCTGCGGCCAGATGACGCATTAGACGAAGAGCGCAGGAAGCGTGGGAAAAGGCATGGGAAAAAGAGGGAACAGGTAGGCCAACGAAACGGCTGATTCAGGTACCGGACAAGAAGGTACTTCGGTATTGGAAAGGCCTCAGAAAAGCGACAAGCTCGGTTCTGATGCAATTACGCACGGGAAGAATTGGGTTGAATCAGCACGTGAGTCGGACCAACTTCCGGGGAAAACGCACGATGCGGGTGTAAACTGGGCAACCAGACACCTCGCCATGTGGTCATGGAGTGTCCTCTCCTCAGCGAGCTTAGGGCCAACATGTGGAGAAAACTCCGCAATAGAGTGTCCAGTGTCATTGATTTCAATGACCTGTTGGTGGAACCAAAGGCCGCTCCTGCTCTGGCAGGTTTTATGATACAGACAGGCCTGCTCGGACAGTTTCAAGCGGTAGACCCTGAGGCGACAGGCGTGACAAAGGAGTATGAATACACATACCAGGACGATCGAACATGACGAGATGAAGGGCGCACAAAAACAGCGAAGGGGATCCAGGTTACCCCAAAGCCGGTAAAAGCCAGTGAACACAGAAAAAGCGCAGCGGCGCCGCAATGAGACGATGGAGAGGGCAAGAAAGGCGAGCCAAGCGGTTATATCGGTGATTCGGCCTCGGTGACTCGAGGGAGAAGTTGCATGAAGGAAGAAAGGAGCGGATGGAAGCAAGGAGGATGTTCATTTCGAATTGTTGTCTGTTACTTTTACATTCTTCTCACGGCAATCCTGCCATGACCTGCCGCCTGGGTTGATCGCAGCGTTTCATGGCCGCGAGCTGAGCTCACGGCTCAACCCTGCATGGCTGCATGTATCTAAAAGCTAGCTCGGACAGGTTAATGAGGTCTATTACTACTACTACTACTACTATCATCATCATCTACGCGTACCAATGCAAGCAGCACAGGCCATAGTCGCCGGAGAGGCGAGATTCGAGCCTTTTATATAGTGTACTTCTTTAAACATCCAAGGCAAGTTCACATGTAAGAGGAAATTACGAAGGTGTTTTGAATCCATGACGGACTGTGCCCGGAAACATAACAAGAGTCTCTTCTAGCACTTGAAGTCCTTGTAGGCAGCTGTCAAGGCCATTCGTCAGCTCGGGCACGCCTTCCATCTCCACTTTGGTCACCAAGCGCTGAATTTCGTCTGCAAATGTCTTGGCAGCAAGCGTATAAGCTCTTACGACAAGTGCCGGTTGCTATTGCAGCTAGGTCAGCTTCAGGGTTACGCAGTAGTAGAGCAGTCACTCTCTCACCGGATGGGCACTAATGTCTCGCAGGTTTAACTTCAAACTACGTCCCCGTTGGGAGCCCGGGCTCGATATTCCAACGTTCGTCGAGGCTAGGTAGGCGATATGCATTGCGCTCATGAGCCGCTGTTTTTGGCGATACATCCTCGTATATCTAAAATCTGTATGAACGCTGTCTTCGGCTGGAAGCCATGACTCTCCCGGAAGCTGTGCATCAAGTTCGCGGATAAGTTCATCGAATACAAGAATTGCCAGCTCGCCGTCGGTAGCGCAGAAGAGCACACTGCGCCGAAGCTCAGCTGGGGAACATTGGAGACACATGATTGTGGAACGGTCGATCTGACCAAAGGTCGATCTCCATGAGCTGATGAGCGTGGTCGTAGCGGTATAGTGGCGCTGGAACTCGGCATAATTGGCCAGGCCTGTCAACAGCCGTTGCGAGACCAGCGTCAGCAGAGCCAATGACCGCCACAGGAGCACGGCGATCGAGCCCGAATGACTGACAGCTTGATCTACGAGATCGTACGATACCCCTTGCCACCATAGGCCTGTTACCGTGTCTTGTTGAGCTCGAGCACGAGAGAGAATAGCGTCCCCCAGTTCTTTCTCATGCCTCTTGATCTGCGTCTCATTCATGTTGCGCGGCTGCTCCGGGCCCCGCAAGGGTAATTCGTCGGTTCTAACGGAGTCAATATCGAGACTCGTCAGGCCCATGCACTCGCGCGACATCACAATGGTGACTGATTGGGAGATACATAGTAACCATTCAATGGCGCCAAGCAACTCCATAATGTTTTGCTTCTCCCTGCACGGTAGCGCTTGCACCGGGCGAGATCCTTGCCTGCCAGTGCGGGGGTATACCACACCAGAAAAAAAGGGAGGAGCAGCTGCTTCTCCATAACTGCTCTGGAGATACAGACGGGCATTAGCACTGAGTGTTCGGAGACGTTGAGCCCCCTCACTTGCTGCGTAAGCGGCGTCTTCCGCAAATGCACTGCTCTGCTCAAGCCTCGTAGGCGGCATTACTGTCCCAAAAAGAAGGAGTGATAGTGCCAGGCGAAATGATCGGGTCGCTCCAATGTTCTGGAAGAGCATCTCCCTTGCCCTTCTCCACGTTACAGTGGCGAGATCTCTGGCTCGCGAATGAGTCTCGCCCGTCTCTATACGATCATGTTCGTGCGTCGTGAATTGGGCCGCCGTGGCAATGGCAACCCATTTGTACGTTTCTGCAATAGCCCCATCTCGGAGATCCCCATCTTGTGCGTCTTCCGGGTGTTGAAAGAGCGCATCTAGTATGGACACGGCGAGAAACAGCTGGGGTGTTACGGGCGTTGGCATCCATGACATCTCTTTCATGTCCCAGCATGTGTTGATCCTGGATCGGGCCCGGTCCAAGTATGGTGAAACAGCCGTACTCTCAGCCAGGGCCGCCAGAGCAGTGATTCCTAGAGTGTAGCAAGGGGGCATGCATTCCTGCGAAAGACAAACTGCAAGAGGCATGTCAATGATATCAATATAGATATACAATTGCTGCGACCATCGTTCTCTTGCCATCAGTCCCTTTCCCAGGTCCCATTCGGCGCTGCGGGTCAACGACGCACTGTGCACCCAGAGTTCTTCGTCGTTTTGCCTTTGACGGAGGTTATCACCACCACTACCATCCCCTGTGCGCCGCATGGTCAGAGAGCGAGAAGATTTTTCTGCTCGCTTCTGGGCATTATATGAAGATCCAACCCTACTGGCCAACCAGGCCACAGTACATTCTGCACTACGCAGGGAACACATGCTACACGGCATTGGAGGCTTGTTGCCATGTATGGCTACACCAGGCGGAAGGTCGCATGCCCTTTTCGCCAGGCGACAGGGGTCACAAGAACGGTTTTGGCGACGTGCACGCCGCCCTGTGCTGGATTTCGGGAAGTCACAGACTGGCAAGAGACCCCGGTTGACGTTGACGGGCGGTGCGACGGAGGGCCGACCAGCAATCTGACCGGCTGGGTATGAATGAGCGATGCCGTCAGAACCAGCATTGGCCTCGTTGTCGGGCGGCTCCAGACTGTCCGACCACCCCGAGTCATCTTGGGTCGACTGCGGTAACCGTTGCGTGCCCCCCCAAGGGCTGCTGGAACACAACTGGCCCTGCTCCGGACTCAGAGGGGCAAGGGGAGGCGGGAGTGAAGGCGGGAGCTCATCGAGCGAATTCAGTCTGCAGTCATTCTCGGGATCATTCGACATCCGCAAAAATTGCAGGTTGTCGTGCGCGAAAGATAATGCCATTTCGCGCTGCTTTTTCTGATATTCCGAAGAAGCGGATCCGCCTGAATCCCGTGAAGTTATTATCGGGGAAAGGCCACCGAGGCCCATTACTATTCATATTCAGAAGGAAAATGCGGAGAAAAGGGAAAAGAGATCGTCCCATCCGCGGATCCGCGGACCTGCGGACCTGCCACAGTTGTGTGAAGAAAGCCATGCAAGCCCAAGGAAGACGCCAGAGCTAATTCTCGCACACCGTCCTGCAAAAGATGCGGATTGGGGGAGTTTCAAGGTGCCATGATGTACTATTCATTCACCGTTTCTACGATCAAGGATCAAAACAGATAGACTAGATGAATTATGCAGTTAGGATGTTTCCATGGTGATTGATTCACTAAACAGCAAGCAATGCAAAGTACGTAACGACCGATCTATAGAAGTCCTTTAGTCAACGATTTCGATAGATCCCGAGCGGCGATGGCGCCACTGGCCAAGGCACCCTCGATTGACCCGGGCGCGATGGCGGACAGATCGCTGCCGGCAAATCGAATGTTGCCGTGGGGTTTGCGGATCTCTGAAGCAGCCCTCGTAAAGGTTCCTGGTCGGTGCATCATCCAGCCTCCCTTGGAGAACTCATCCGCCACCCAATCGTGGCAGGCGGTATCAACCACCTCGATGTCCGGAATGAATTTGCGCAATGCTGCCTGCACGGCGGCGGAGTCCTTCGGATTTATGGAAGCCGCGTCGGAGCACATGCACAGAATCAGGGTGTCGCCATCATGCCGTTTCTCAGTCCGGGCCGCGTTAATCGGTGACTTGCCGACGGGAGAGATGATCGAAAACGGTTCAACCTCCCCCTTGACCCTGATCCAGATCTTGTGCGCCAGCACTGGGTTCTTCCGGTCAATGATGGTGCGTGCTGCGGGGGGGAGCTCTGGGATAATCTTCACGTCACTCAGCGTGTTGAGGGGAATAGCCAGAATAGCGGCGCGAGCTTGGATCTCCTCTCCTGCACGCGTAGTGATGGTGACCCCAAATCCATCATCCTCTATAGCGCTCACGGGGGTCGAAAGACGAAGCTCGGCAGTGGACTCGGAAAGGATCGCGTGGGCCAATTGCTTTGTGCCCCCGTGGATGGCCCAGGTGCCGGCCGTCTCAAAAAAAGCTTGAAAGTCGCCAAACGAGGTCGCCACCGCGTACAGCAGCTGAGCAATCCCTTGCTCTTTACAGGAATGGATGACTCCCGACAGAGCCCCCTCCAACAGGTCGCGCTCGTAGGGGGAAAGATTCAGCGAGTTAATGCGATCCTCGATCGATTCCTCCTCGATGTCTGAGTGGTCAAGGGCCGTAGGATCCATCGGGAGAGGGAAGCGAGCGCGGGCATCGCCAAATACCCGAGCCAGCAGGGGCCCCACGGTGCTATAAAAGTCTTCACTGGAGCCGCTGTGTACCTTGCCATTGGCCAACCAATACGCTTTCCCGTCCTCTATGGGGGGCTGTACTGTCATTCCGTGGCGCTGCATCTCGTACCAGATGTTCGGCTGCGTCCAATGAACATAGGCCCCTCCGAGTTCCAATTCTCCTCCGAAGCCCTTCTCTCGGTAGGTTCGTCCACCCACTCGATCGCGCGCTTCCAGTAGCATGACCGAATAGCCTTTCTGGGTGAGGTCTCGGGCGGCGACGAGTCCGGCCATGCCGGCTCCAATTACAGCCACGTCGAACTTTGGCGCCATTGGATTATCTGGATGGACACGACGGTCACACTGAATAGGGGCCGTATAAGGATGATGTCCAGAGGAACGGTGTCTAGCTTATACGCATATAATAGGTGCAATCATAGCTGCCTGTGGCCAAAGCCGAAGCGAATCGAAACAGTCTATTCATTCGCGCGGGTCCGCGGATCCGCGGACTTTCCACGAAAGACGTATGTCCGATGCCGCCCTGATGGTGGCACTTGAATTCAGGTTACCCCAGCGCTTGACTACATGGATGACTATGCATTCTTGCTATGTGTAAGGGTGAAACCAAGTGGTAGTGTGCACGTTCAGCTGGCCTATGTAATATACAGTAATTGCGCGAAAATGGATCGAATCCCGTGTAAGAAATATACAACTATATGTCGCTTGAATAACAACAGCAAAAAAGATACCCCAAGAGGTATAACAGATAGAATGCTTAATGTTGAAAGATTTAACAAGAATGACAGTGAGCATAATTTCAATCTCATAGTGCATTGATGGTATTACTTCGCATACTATCTATCCTCAAATGAATTAATGGATGGTAGCTAGCTACATTGTATTAACTGGGCCAAAAGACATCAAGCACTCCGTCACGCGATCAAATAACAACCAGACCTCAGCATCTAAACTGTCACCACCAGTTCATCTCTCGGAGTGCCGAGACGCTCCAATGCCTGGTAGAATTTATCGGGTTCAGCCCAATCTTCGGGCGAATACACACCGCTGCGAGCGAGACCATCATCAAGGGCCAGCAGCATGAAAGCGGCAGTTGCGGTCCCCGTGGATGTGCCCATGGTCCGTGACAGGAACGTTTTATTGCCAGACTTGGCTGTCCGCTTTGTGACAGTGGCTGGATGTCCGTTGCGAAGACCAACAGCGCGGACGAGCAGTCCACCCTTGTTTTCCACCCTTTTGCCCCGGGCCAAGTTCACCAAAAAACTTAGGACCTCGCCTGTTGTGCACTCTCCAGTCCAGGTGGTCTCAATCATTCCAAGGAGCGCGAACCGCCACGGGTTGATCGAATGGCTCAGGTGTCCGACCGACTGGAAGAGCTCGTTTAGGGTAACGTCTCCGCCCTTGAATGTTGCCAAAATCTCTGCGAATCCGTTGCCCCATCCGGATGGCGATGGCTCCTCATTGGCTAGAGTAAACAGGAAATTGACCGCATCCTTCATGGAAAGCGCATTGCGGCGGACGGCCTGGCCGAGCCCGCGAGCGATACCATTGAAAGGGGCAGGGGCCAAGGCACCGGCGCAGCGGATGCGATGCGCCTGAGGGAAGAGACGGGGGAGGGTAACGGGTTCCGGATGGGCGGTCTCGTGAAGAAGAATCTCGCCATCGCCCTCCAGCATGGGTGCATAAGTGGTTTCAACCCAGGTTTCATTGAATGTCGGCCTTCCGCCGGCCCAGGTGAGGCATGGGCCAGCGGCAATATGCATCAGATGCTCCAAGACGGCCCTTCCCGTCCCGCCGCGCTCGTCCCCAACCAGCCAGCAGATGTCGATGGTCTCCACGGTGTCCAATTCCCGAACTGCGTCCATTACCATCACGTTAGACATACCGGGGGATGCACCGCAACCAATATAACACGGTACGCCCACCTTTCTCGCACGCTCATGGAGTCCCAACGCCGCCTGGGTGCTCCGCACATCATCATCGAAGTCAAGATACGGCACTTTGGCCTCAAGGCAGGCACTCAGCACGGGCTCAGAAGTACGCATGTAAGGTCCGGCGCCCAACACCACCAGGGCGGCGCCTTGGACCACGTCATTTAGTGCGGCATGATCGAACAAATCCAATTTCTTTGTCGATGCTCGGCCAGCTGGGAGATTGGTGGCCAGAGACTCCAGGGCGGATAGGTTGATATCGGCCAGAACAAGGGGAGCGTCGCTCGCGGCCGCAAAGCGCTCGACGGCCACTCGACACATCTCGCCGGCGGCGCCAATAAAGACGACGGGCTTTGGGGTGTTGATAAATGCCATGTTAGTTTGTAGAGTCGAAGAGCTCACGAAAAATGGGACAATGGAAAATCGCTATACTCCTCAGAGTGACCGGAATTGCAGACAAGTTTATATCTTCATCCCAAACATGAAACCGATGGACCTGACAGCTTTGGATTCCTATAATCTCATCTTCGTTTCTCTGTATTATTGAACGCTTCGTGCAGAGCCCCCGGGTCCGAGGGTCCGCGATCCTAAATCATGACGGTGCTTATTTTTGCATGGAGCTCGATGTACATAGAGGTAGTAACGGAAAGTGCATACTGCAGCTTCTCGGGATCCGCGGACATCGAGACCGGAGACGACATCCTTCGTCCGATCAATATGCATCTGCGGTCAAGTCATGCGGAGCCGTGAAACCGCGGGGCCACTGTATAAATCCGAAGTCAAATGTCGGAGGATTGTTCTTTACGATCTTTCCAGACCCAAGATGCCGCAGAAATATGACTTAAACCTGCGCCTCTGGTGCTGATTCTAATGGCAATATTCCACACCTGTCACACCTTGTCGAGAAATCATGGCGGACGGCCGATTTTCCAAACGTCATCCGTTCTTCGAACCGAACTTGCAAATATCACCGACGGACGTCGAATTTTTCTCCTCTCTACCGTTTGCAGCACCGTATCTGAACAGCTTCCTTTTCGAGCCAGTACCATTCATCACTCGATATGAGACCGAAGGCACGTCCAATAAGTTCTTCAATAAAGTGATCAATACGGTGGATACAATCCCACGGTTGCTTGCCATGGCCCGCGTGGCAGACTCAAGGCCAGATCAGTCTAAACGTGACGATACAGGCCCAAGCATGCCGACAAAAACTGCACACCCGGACTTCGTCGTTTTCGTGCAGCTTGGGCCCGACCTTAGTGGATTCCAAGACACTGTCCACGGCGGGGTCTTGGCTGCATTGCTTGACGAAGCACTAAGCCTCTGTGCTGAAGCCACAAAGTTGGTCTCAAACAGCCACACGCGTCTGTATACAGCTGGTCTCGAAATATCATATCGCTCTCCCGTGCTGGTGCCGAGTGTCGTTATTGTCAAAATTTGGGTCAGAAAGAGACAGGACAGAAAGCGGTTCTTGGAAGCGCAGCTTCTTGATCAAGATGACAGGGTCAAGGTAGAGGCCAAAACCTTGTATATCAGCTCAAAAGTAGATGCTGGACTATAGTATTTAAGCCATTTGGTATTTCCGGGTGCATCAGACCCCAAGCCTCAATCCAGTGCCAAGTTAGAATGAGGTGACACGACGACCCTCACCCTATCTATAGTATATAATATGGCGACTACACAGCCCGCCCGACGTGATCTGAAGAATACCATGAATCCCCATTTGGATTATGTACCTTGTGCCCAGCTCTATCACCGTCTTTGTATATATGACTTAGTGGTCTAAAGGCAACCATGTAGAGAATCTTGAGAAGGACGAGGTGTCGTCCTGAGGTCTTCAGGTATTTGTCCTCTGAGATATTACTTACCTACGGTAAACCCCATCACTACCTCGTTGAGAGAAAGATAGGAAGCTCTTGTGCATTCCAGATCAAAGAATACCCGTTTATGTTCCCAGTGAATACATACATCGGCTGTTATTGCTGTGCATGTTCAACCAGGATCGTTCAGACAGGCGTATTTATGCAAAGGCATGTTTCTAGGGCCATATGTTTGATAGCTTTTTCATTACCATGATAATACCCACAGAGACTTCTCAAAAAGCTTCAAAAGCATGAATTAGAGATTGGCTTTCTGCATCCCGAAGTTGGCTTTTAGTTATATCGTCCTTTGCCACGGATAGCCCAATGGTATGTATACCATGCAGACGCTACATTCCTATCAAAGATGAACAGGATTTCGAGAGGTATAGTCCTTAATGGGATGACCCAATGACGAAGGCATTCGTAATTCAATTTAGTTGACTATTTTAGGAGTATTCAATTGTATCTGGGACGATGTTAAATATGAGAAGCCCGAGGCCTTGAAATGGATTGATATATAGTTCTACAGTAGGACAAAGCAACAGAGAGCATGATGAAATATAGAGAACTGGAAGGACATTCGATGTCGTATCTCATTGCGAATTCCCCCACCACTCTGATTATAAATCGGACCTAGAAAGAGGGCAGTCAAGGCCAATCGGGAACCTGGCGCCTGCTCTAGAACTTGAAAGGGAAACCTTTGCACCAGGAGTCTCATCGGAGGAACGAGCAGCTATCATCTGGCTTAATCAAATAAATATACCTCCAGAAATCCACATTCGAGTGACCACAAACAAGGCGCCGAAAGGCTCAGGGAGATACTGGTAAACAATTGCATCGGCAGATAATTAGTTCCTTCCGTATTTTAAGCAGCTTCCCAGCAATCGGGCCAGTTCCAAGGACTGCCAATGAAGCAATTGTGATGCAAATTCCTTTTGTGAGAGACGTTGCTCAAACATCAGCATAATGAGTCAAGAAGGGCAGTAGGAGTACTCACCGTTCCAATTGCCAATTACTTCTGGTGTCGGTGCCAACATGGAGACAGGGCAAAAAAATTGCCTGAAGCGTGCCCGAGACAATTCCGTACACTACTGCCCACACGATGACACCTGCATTGCAGTAGAATAGCTACTAGCCTTGAGTCCACAAATCATGGTCTGTCATAGCTCTAGGGCTCGGTATGGACAATAAACTTGATTAAATAAATAAGGAGGAGGAACGAATATTATGATATTGCCGTTGCAGGGATGGGCAGTAAACAGAGCTAAACCGTTTGTGGAAGTGTATCACTTGCAGGGCGGTATGCTACGGCAGAATGGTTACCGCCTCCTTCTAGAAAGCATGTATTAGTTGTTCCTCTCAATTGCTGCGTGACAGGTCTAAAAACAAAAATGCAATAGTTGGATAAGATGAAAGTAAACTTGTTTGATCTATCAATCTGGCTAGACCAATCCCTTTGAGTCCTTCACTATCCTATTCACAATCTCATCACAAGTCTCTCAGCATCAACAACTCCGTCCGAGCCCAAAGATTCTGGTCGTGAATACAGCTCCAAGACCTCGAAATCACAACTGGAAATCGAGTTCCAAGCTGCCCAGCGTACCGGAATGGTACCCTTCATTTCCACCAGATATGCAAACAAAAACAGCACTAGTGTGGCCACACACCACATGGATAAATCCCCTTTCTCCTGTAGATAGATTTCCCTTCTTCTTTTCTCTCCAGATTCGATATTCTCGTCGATGGCTACAATAGTTTAGATAGGAATATCAGTTCGTTATTATCTACTATTCCGAGCCCGTGACAGTTGGGGTGACTGGCATATCTTGTGTTTCCGCGAGCTGGGAGGCCACGTTGCCCACTCCGGGGGGTGACGCGTGCGATATACCACCACCACGGAGTCTATGTGCCTCCATGGTGGTTTATAGGTGCCAGGAGGCCCCTATCGGTCGATTGACGCGTGAGCTGGGCTGAGATCCACAGGTGATTGAAAGCTCCCATGACCAAGCCTCATATCAGGTTTTAGTTTCGAGACTATGGAGGATAGATACCATCTTCAATAATCTCTAGTTTTATTCCCAAAGGCGTAGTGTAACTCTGTATCAGAGCTGACTGGATATGCGCTTTGTCAATAGCGTCCACAAAAAACCTTTTCCAGATACGTGTCTAAGTCTCTCTTCTCATTTATCGACTCATCTGTGACTCTAAGAGTATTGCCCTGCTTGTCATGGGCTCGATCTAATAGATAAGACGAAATAGCATTTTCAATTTAAACAAGGTAGGCTGGTAGCCATAAGACGAGAATATCGGCCCTGAAGAGGAAAGAGAAGAAGTCATAGGGATAAGACAAAGGAAACCAAGCGAATCCATTGTCACAACCTGGCTTCTCTTGTATCGTACCTAGGGTTCTAGTTAATTGTATTTCGAGAATGGACACTTACCCTAAGTGTTCCCCAATGTGTCTGTATGCTCAATGCCCCTCCGGGTCCGGTTCGTAATGCGTCGATGG